>PVJN01045217.1:0-16992 GCA_004026805.1 Lasiurus borealis
CCCTGTGATGACTTCCCTTCTTTACCAAAGTGGATTCTTCCTGATCTTAGTGGCTTCTGGCTCAGCTCTCCCTCCTCTTTCTCCTCTCTCTCCCCCTTTCTCTCTCTCTCTCTCTCTCTCTCTCTCTGTTCTTTGCATGATTCTTGCAAACTTTCCATAAACTGAAGTTATTTCTAAAAACAATTTTATAAACGTCATAGCTATCATGCCTTCTATCCCTAGGTACTTGAGTGTGCATCTCCTAAAACGCACATTCCTGTCGCAACTACAGTGCTACTTTCCCACCTGCGGGAATTCACAATCGCTCCCTAATATCATCTTATATTCAGTCCAAATTCAAATTTCCCAATTGCTGTTTCATGCTATCTGCAAGGCACGAGAGAGGGGGCCTGTTGCTCTCAGCCTCACAAACAAAGCGTCTTGGTTGCTGTTTGGATTTTTGCTCCTATAATAGGAGAGAAAGAGTGTTGAGTATCTTCTCATTTTTTTAAGAGCCATTTATATTTAGTTTAGGTAAACTGAGAATCCCTATCTTTGCTGGTTCTATCAGGGCTTTGCATTATTCTTGATATTTAAAAGCTCTTTGAATGTTACTTGGTCATTTGACTTTTGAGTTTTTATCGTGTGTTTAGCTATGCACAAGATTGGTGTGCTGTTTGTTTGTTTGTTTGTTTGTTTGTTTGTTTTTGGTTAACCCTCAACCCAGGATATTTTTTCCATTGATATTTAGAGAGAGTAGAAGGGAAAGGGAGAGACAGAGAGAAACATCGATGTGAGAGAGACACATCGATTGGTTGCCTCCTGCACACAGCCCAATCTGGGCCAGGGAACCTGCAACCGAAGGTACGTGCCCTTGACCGGAATGAAACCCTTCAGTCTGCAGGCCAATGCCCTATCCACTGAGCCAAACCAGCAAGGCCAACATTATTATTTTTGAAAAGTCAAATTATTTTTTTCTTCCTATGGCTTCTGAATTTTGATTCTTATTAATAAAGGCCTTGTCCACTCCAGGGTTATAAAGAAATCCCGCCATATTTTCTGTGAATTATTTTATGGTTTCATTTCCTTTTTTGTGTGATAATATACACTCAACATACAACTTACACTAACCATATTTAAGTGTCCAGTTCAGAGGCATTAAGTACATTCACATTGTTGTACAACCATCACCACCAACTATTACAAAATACAGTTTCATTTTTTACATGTTAATCTTTGATCCATTTGGAATTTATCTTGGCAAATGGTGTGAGAGAAGAATCTCTTTTCCTATGGTTCTTTTTTAAAAACTTGAGGTGAAATTCATATACCATAAAACTAACCATTATAAAGCATACAAGTAAGTGGCATTTAGTATATCCACAATGTTGTTCAACCACACCTCTATCAAGTTTCAAAATGTAGAAGGGTCTTAATTGCCTTAACAGAACTCGGTAGGGGGTCTTTTAACATTTCACTGAATTGCAATGTCATCCTTATCATATGTGAAAGTTTCCTTTTCACTCCAGTCTATTTCTGCATTTCTGCCCAGTTCTGCTGGTCTGCTTATTTACAAACCAGCCCTTATTACTAGGCATGATTGTGTCTGCCTAGCCCCGTGGTTGGCAAACTCAGTCAACAGAACAAATATCAACAGTACAAAGATTGAAATTTCTTTTGAGAGCTGAAAACGGACTTCTGCGCATGGGCCACGAAGTTTCAATCGCACTGTACTGCATGCCTGCACGTGGTATTTTGTGGAAGAGCCACACTGAAGGGACCAAAGAGCCACAGTTTGCGGACCACTGGCCTAGCCTGTCTACCTACTATGCCAGGAGATGCCTGGGCATCTTCCAAGCTCTCTCTTGTTCACGTCCACCACTCGCGTGCTGTGACTCTCATCCGAAGGCAGATGTCTCTCAGTCTCTGGCTCTGGGTTCTTTCCAGAGCTAAACATCCACCTGGTCAAGCCCAGCAAGGAAGATGCCCCTGGCTGTCCCATGGTTCTTCAAGCGGCTTCTAAATGGCCCTCTCTCGGGTTCCATGTCATGGCTAATAACCTCCATCCCCCTTCAGAATCATTCAGGCTCCCAATAGAGCTGTCGTCTTTGAATTCAGTTCTAACCCTCCGTCCAGCCGGTCACAAAAGTCTCCTGGATTTCTAGATCACAGCCTCCTGAATCAGTCTCCTTCCTTTCACTCCTACGTTACTCACAGGGATGGAGACGCCTGTGGCCTTTGAATTGGCGATGGCTTCCTATCCAGCCCGCATCTGCCCAAAGCTCTCCCTGCGCTCACCCACTCGGCACTGTCCGGCATCCTCTGCTTGGAGCCGCTCTGGTCTGGTAGTGTCAGATGGTCCCACCGTTTCAGGACTCAGTCCACACATTCCAGCCCAGCATTTGGGGCTTCCACTCAAAGCTCCCACTGGTCCCTCTGCTTTGCTAGAAAGCATGATCTGAGTGACACTCACACACACCTGCCCATTGTTTCTCAAAGGACATCCACACTTTCCTGCCCTGTGGCTCTCAAAGAACATCTCTCTGCAGAGGTGCCCTCACCCCTGCATCAGGCCAGGAGCAGTCTTTGAAGGCCTGTCTCAAATCCTTTCACGTCTATGGAGGCAATTCCCTCGACACAGGTCAAAGTTTTTCCCTTCCATTCCCCAAAGCACTTCTTGTCTCTATTACATATGAACTGATTGGAATTTCCCCCCTTTCTCTCTTCGAGTACCACCCCTATTGATCCTGTGGACTGAGGGTCTAATTGCAGAGTGAAGGCCCCCAACTGTGCTGTGCTGTGCAGGAATCTAAGGCAGGTCCCCCTGGACTGAGCAGAAAAGAGTACTGTGAGCGATTAGTGATGTCTGCCATGTGAGTAGTGGTGCATCGATGAGCTGGGGTAGGAGCTTCAGCACATGTGTGCCCCATATTTGCCAGGGTGATCCTCGATAGCAAGGACATTCCTGCACATTCCTCAGGGCTCCTTGCGCAGGCCTAGCAGAGGCTTGATAAATGCCTGTTGAAATGAACTGCAGGCAGTACTTTCTTTCATAGTGGCCACTCACCGAAGACTTTCAGCTTCGTCCCTCCAGCTATAGAGGAGGCGATACATTTCCTTTCCCACCACGGAAGCTGATCTGCTGAGCAGCAGTTCTGTATGTGCAGTTAAAGCCTTCTTTTTAAAAGGAAGAACCTTGAGCCACAGACCTTAACCGAATGTATTTTTTCATTTTATTTACCCTGATTCTGCTATGTACTAACTATGTTTGTTATTCTCTGTACTTCGATACTTTCGGCCTTCATACCTGGTTAAAGCTGATCCTAGAGCAGTGGTCGGCAAACTCATTAGTCAACAGAGCGGCAAACTGCGGCTCTCGAGCCGCAGTTTGCCAACCACGGCCCTAGAGGAATTGCCCTCCCAGGATTAACTAAATTCTAGAGATAGGAAAGAACTTGTCTTTCAAATATAAAGTGGCCAATCCAGAGCCCACACCCTCAACCACCTCCTCTATGGGCTCTCGCACTTGGGGCCAGAATTTCCCTGCCCTGATCAACCAGAACCAGGAACTAGGGACGGCCCCACACTCCAGAGCCGGCTGAAGGCACTCCAACCAGCCAACCCTGAGCCTGCTTACCCTGCCTCACCTGTTCCTTCACGCAGAGGTTAGACACGGCCACCTGGGCAGGCTGCTTATCTCCCAGCCCAGGGGCTGGAGCCTGGTCTGCAGGTGCCAGCTCACCCCCTGCAGGTGTAGGCACAGGAGAGTGGCCCACACAGAGAGGGTGGTGGCCTGACTTCGGCCAGCAGGGCGCCAAGTCCGTCTAGGCCGTCGGGCGGGGCGACTGAGAAAGGGCTGCGCCTATTGCACTGTTCAGTATGGCAGCTAGCCACTAGGCCACGGGTCCGTTACACTTAAGTTTAAATAAATTAAAACTCAGCCTCACCAACCACGTTTTAAGGGCTCAGCAACCACCGGCAACTTGTCTGGCGGCTGCCACATTGGGCAGGGCCCATGCAGGAATACACCCGTCGCCACAGAGACCCTGTGAGGCAGGGCTGAACATGCTTCCTGTTCAGGAGGCACCGTGCAGCATGGAGACAAACACCTGCATCCACCTGTCTGCCTCTGAAGTAAAACACCCTGATCCTTTCTGATGATAGAAGTAATGCATGCTCACTCTGTGGGGAAACCCAGGAAGGCAACGAGGCAGCCACTGAGTGTGGGGTGAGGTGGGTGGCTCTGGGCCTTAGGCGGCCTCGGCTCTCCTGTGGGAAGGCCTCACGTAGGGTTTTCCACTTCTTTGTGCCTCAGTCTCCTCACTGGCAAAGTGGGGGTGATGGTCCCTCCTTGAATCGTTTGTACTATGAACCGAGAGAGTCTGTGTTAAATGCTGGACACAGAGAAAGTGGCAGGTAAATAAAAATTGTGGAAATGAAAATTTAAAAAAAAAAAAAAAGGGAACAAACCATCCCTCCCTCATCAACCAGAACTAAGAACTGGCATCCTTGCTTTTCAAAGTTCGTGATTCTCCCACTTCGCTCTGACAAAAAGACCTACATCAGTTCCCGTTTTCACCAACGGAGAGAAACCCAAAGAGGATTTTCACTTTAATGAAAAAAAGGTGAAAAGCTAAAACGGCGTTCGGGGTTGTTTGGCAGCAGCTGTTACGGGGCAGTGGCACCCTGAGCAGTGAGAGTGTCCCCACCTGGGAACCACTCTTAGCATCTGGGCATCAAGCTTTTGACCTGTGTGAGCATCTGCGCTTTAGCTCCACTTATCTGTGTATCCATTAGCAAGATGTGTCTTAATGTCCCATCAAGGCCCAAGAAAGCTCGTGAGTGTGCTCCACTTAGCACAGTGGTCAACAGAGCCAACCATCAACAGTGCGACAATTGACATTTCTTTTGCGAGCCTAATTTTTTAAACTTAAACTTCTTCTAACGACACTTCTTCAAAATAGACTCGCCCAGGCCGTGGTATGTTGTGGAAGAGCCACACTCGAGGTGCCAAAGAGTCGCATGTGGCTCTCGAGCCGCAGTTTACTGACTTAGCATAAACTGCTTTAGTTGTGGTGAATGGAATTAAAGACATAGTGCATGTGCTGAAATTTGGGTCTGGGAAAGCTCAAAAAGTTTTCCATACAAATGAATGGTAATTGTACCTTCACTTTACACCATTTTGGCTTACAACAGGTTTCATGGGAATGCTCCCTTTTCTGATAGCAGGGAAAACATGTGTTAGTAAAGCTTGGTTTATTTCAACGGCCCGGCAAAATGCTCTATATGAGCTGATGCAGGGAAAACTTGAAGACATCACATTGAAAAACAAACAAAGAATCCAAAACTCAAATTATGGAATGCCGCCTGCATGGCTCACCACTTACATTTTTAACAAACCCACACACTCCTATTATTCCCTGTGGCCCCAGGAGGCCTCTGTCCTGACTGTGGCTCTGAACACTATCTCAGCATGGCCGAGGCAGGCGGGTGCGGCCTCCTCAGGCTCTTCCCAGCCATCTCACCTTCTCCCAGACCAGACAAAGCCGCCTGGCATGCATCCTTCTGCCCTTTGCTCATACGAGGGCACCCATGACACGTGGACTACACAGGGGCAGAAGGTATAAGTGAAGGTGGTCATGTATGCCTTCCAGCAAGACCAGCCAGGGAGTATCATTTGACTTCTTCCTCAGTCAACACCCCATTATCTCATGGTCCCTAGGGGCATATGTTTGGGCGTGGGATGAGGGAGTGGGGTGAGGGAGCATGTCAGTCCTCCAATTAGATAAGACCTTTATCTATCTGGGTTGCTGCAAGGAATGATGAAAGCTCTTTGCCATGAACAGACATGTCCTCAATACCTATTATATGCCAGGTCTTGGCAAGATACTAGGTGCCTAGAGTTGATTTTTAATTTAACATATGATGCATGAATATTTCCCCCACATTGTTACATCATTTGTATTTGTGACTTATAATGACTGCATGTAAGCTGGTCAGGGGATCAAATAAAAACTCATTCAGCTACTTTTTATGATGGGGCACTGAGATTGCCTTCAGTCTTTTGCTATTATAAATAATACTAAGGTTAACATTTTTATAGACGTACAGAATATTGTTAGGATAAACTTGCCAAAATGAGATTTCATTAATAGAACCAAAATGCTTTTCAACCTGATAACTTTCCCTGTCCCTAGCAAAGTATGGAAATGGAGTTTCAGCACATCCTGGTCAGCTTAGGGACCTAGTGATGTCTTTGTTTATTATATAGGAATGACACACCTACCTTCTTCCCATTGTGGTACTTGCTTCCAGGTTAAAAACCCGACAGAAAGCCATTGTTTTGGGCTGAAGAACATGTAGCTCAAGTAATATGTTTTTCTTTTTTCTTTTTTCTTTGTTAGGTCAACGTATTTCTCTACCATAGATCGGAAGAGAGCCATACTGTAAGTCTCTCCATTTGGGCTGACTCACTTGGAAATCAAGATGGCTGGAGCCGTAGCAAATGCGCCCACAACGATATGACAGAAGGCCCACTCAGTGGCCTTTGCACATCAAGCCACGCCTTTCAGTTCCAGCCGGCCTCCTCATGATTGTTTGTATTTTCTGCGTCCAATCTTTAACCTCAACGCCTTATTAGGACAAGAACGCCAGCATCCCCCTGTTTCCTTCCTACTTTAGGCTGCAATGTAATTATGCTGCTTAAAATTTAGATATCAAACCCGTTTTCTCATGTAGGTCTGGTTTGGTTCCTGTGCTCCTGTGACATCCAGTAGCAGAAATCCCATTAGCAATAGCATACTACACCAAAGTGTTAAGGAAATAAGACCAATGACAAGTTAAAAGTAATGGAAATGCATTCTTAAGCTCAAAGGCTATATACCAGTATGTCCATTTGCTGCCAACACGAAAGCATGCTGGGTCATCAGCTGATACATCCCACCAAGGCTAAAAATGTCTTTGTTAGGTTCCAGGAGCAGAGAGTGTGGGAACAAAGGGAGATTCAAAGCCACGGGGTAAAGGGACTACAAAGGTTGATCTGATCCAGGTTAGACAAGAACTGCATGCTGCCCGGCTCGGCAAGAACCAGCCTATGACCAGGAGGTCTGCTTCCATCTCTCTTTCTCTTTGTAAAAAACACGCATATGGCAAAAAGTCCAAGATCACAGTTTGTTGGCCTGGAAAACGGTTTGTTTCCCGCAGCAAAAGCCATTCCTTCTTCTGTTTGTTGACGGCCCCGCGTGTCCATCGCGGACACTGGGGACAACACGTCTTTGTCTTCCCACCGACCCCTGCTCTCAATCACCTTTGACCCAAGAAAAATATCTCCCTTTGTAGCTCTCTGCAGCATCTAAGCACATACCCGATCTTACGAAGGACATAAAGGCAGAACTTAATCTCTTTCCTAATTGACAACAGCTTGAAAAAGATGCCAGGATTCAACATATGGGCCATGGAAACACATTTCAGCTCAGATTTTTCCTTTAAGCTGTTACAATATGCTTTATAATGTAACCAGCTAAAAGGCTGTTAACGGTGCGGCATTTTAGAAATAATGCATTCTCAGGATTTCAAATTTAGAGGGTTTATTTGAAAACATCCTACTCTCCACTGTATAAATAAGAGGAAACAGCATGACAAAACGTGTCATAACGACGGTTCTTGGCGTCTAGCAAGATGATCTTCCTTTTGCATCACGCTCTAGACTGACGATTTGGTTTCGGAGAACTGAGGGAGGCTGGTTCACCCTGCCTGATAGGCTGCCGCCTTCCCAGGTGTCATGCCCCTGAGATGTTTCTCCCCGTTTGTTCCTTTTGTCTCATGACCTGGTCGGGCTCTGGGCAATTCTGAGCTAGCCAGAACCACCCAGAAATGCTAGACCTTTGCCTTAGATCTCCCTGATGAATACAGAAAGTATCCCGGGTTTATAAACAGGCAGCAGCTGTGTGGTGGGAAGAGGCATTCACCATCAGAGACTTCCAGGATGCGATGAGATCAAGGAATTAAAAAAAAACGGTAACAAAATAACAGGAAGCTCTGCAAATTCCGTAAATAACACTTGAGGCAAATTACAGAAAAACCACAAGATCAGCAGTCGTGAGGGTTTAAAACTTCAGGAAAATGCTTCATACAAAAAACACTTCCTATACGTAGAAGCAGACAAAGGAGAACATGTCAAAGGTATGGGCAACCATTTGCCAAAGTAGACAAATTCCTGACCTGGCTGGGATTTTACGAAATACTTCATTTTTTGTGCATGACTTTCTCTGTGTCCTTACGATCATTTTTGTTGGAAAATAGGCTACAGAAACTATGTTTTGACAAATACATTCGCCTCCACACCATAAACCCATGGGTTGGCAGTTTCTGGAAGACCCTATACAGGGCTCGGCGCTGGATCTGGATTCAAATTCTGATGCTACTTTTCGGCTGTGTGAGCTTGGGCAAAGTCCTTCACCACTATGACCCTGGTCTTCCCAACAGCTAAAATCGACATCAGAGACAACAGTATTTACTTGGCAGGTTGCTGAAAGGTTTACATGAGGAAGCAGGTGACAGGCAATGCCCAGAAAATGTTAGTCTTCCTTCGTCCATTGTTTGTGACCCCAGGAGTATGAACGTCTGCTTTGAAACCAGGACCAAGAGTTCCTAGCATGGTGTCTGTCTGTCCTCCACTGCACAGTCCTTCCCCCTGAGGCCAAACAAGGCTTTCAAGTGAGTAACTGCACCCTGAGCACACCCCGCCTGGGGCAACTGTGGTCAGGAGCTCTCCCTGGGAGCCGAGCTGAGAGGACGGAAGGAGCAGGCTGAACGGGCCCCAACTTCTGAAGAGACTGGCTGTGCGCAGTCCAACTTTTGCCCACCATAACAACCAAAATGATTCTCACTTTTCTACAGCAAAGGCAAGGGATCTGAAGAGCCCTTTAATAGAGCAATGAGGCTTCTGTCCTGTGTCAGAGCCACAAGATAATCAATCCCTGGGATGGAAAAAATTAAGTCTCAGAAAGAACACCAAGAAATGCTTTTCATCCTATTCTGCTACCTATGCCTTTTGGAAATACACCTGGACACTTATCTTGGTCAGTAGGCGGACTGCAATGTGCCCCTGCAGACCCTCCCAACCAGAGCTGGATTGGGGATCAGCTTGCTTTGACTGACGCAGTGCAACAAAAGGGGACGTTTGGCCAGGTCTGAGCCCAGGTCCAATGGGTCTCATAGCTTCTGGAAACTGTGCTAACATAACGGATGACAGAGACCAGTCTAGGCACAATAGCCAGATGATCCCCAGACCAGAAAGGTCTTACTGATCTATAGCTGAGTGCAGACTAAACTCACTGACTCAAGGGATCGTGAGCTAGATAAATCGCTGTCTCACGCCACTCAGCTTCGGGTGGTTTGTTACACCGCCATCGCTGGCTGACTGACTGGTTACTGTGACAATGCCCCTGGGGGAGAAAACCCTGGCTCACTTGGAACTGGCCCCCAGAGAATTCTGTTTTAGACTTCGAAGCTTTGGCAGAGAAAGCTGTTCTGTGAGACATCTGGGGTTGCCTAGTCCACCGTGTTTGACCTGTGCCAGGGGGAAGAGCCACAAATACGATCTTGGTCCACAAGCATTTTATGTTGATTTCCTTATTTTACATTACGAAATACATGAACACAGTCTTGCTATTCCCTCCACTTGCCAACCCTCTCACTTTGACGAGCATCCCTCTCTCTTTTCTACCCACTCACACTCAGATGTCTCCATCTCTGTATAATTTTGTGCAATGGTCTTCTTTTTCTTTCCATAAACAGTCCTCCAGCTTTCCCCTGGACAATTGTCCTGGAAACCCTCCCATAGCCAAACTCATGGCTGTTTTTCCTCCTCTCTAACCAGTAAGGGCTGAGTGTGCTTAGCTCTTCACCTGTGTGCGTGGGGGTTATTTCATGAGAACAAGGTGCACACATGCCAGGTCCTTCTGGGTGGAAACAGCGGCAGGCATCACTGGTCAAGTGAGCATTTCACAGGGAAGACCAGGGCGGCGGGAGGCTTTCCAAAGCCACAGGCCAGTGAACTGACCCGTCCTGCAAAACCGGCTGAGCCCTGTCACCTCCCTCCTCTCTTGGGCCCCAGAGCCTTAGGTGTGCAAGCACAGGGCTCTGCAGGTAGTTCTCTTTCCTGCCTTAATCTAAAACGCGTGTGCATTAAAGTCGCTGTATTTTCTAAGAGAGAGAAAACTGCCCTCTGTTTAACTACTCTTGTGCCATTGGTTGATTTTCTTTCTTTCTTTTTTTAGTTTATGGTCTTCCATAGGAACAAAATAAAAGGAAGATTTTTCTACTGTTGCATTATAAAATAAACACCATATTCTTATGGGAAGAAGGCTATACAAGGAATATGGGAGATGCCATATTCACAGGAGTAAGAACAGAAAGCCAAGTAGGATAAAGAGAGAGAAAGAGAGGAGGGAGGGAGGGAGGGAGGAAGAGAGAGAAGTGAAGAAGCCTGGGGCAAACTCGCCTTGTGTACTCAGAAGCCTGCCCCACATCCAAAGCCCACGATGTTGAAGGTCCGGCACCCCTGCCCTGGCGATTCTGAGGACCAGAGAGTTCTGCAGTTAGGTGTGAGGCTGTTTGCCCCACAAAAAAGGCCCAGAACCACGCTGGCCGAGCTCTTCGTTCCCACAGCCACATCCCATCATTTCTCCTGGTATTTGCTGAGAACTGGCAGCGGGGCGGCTGCTAGCTGGGGGCACCCCCAGCACTGACCCACTGAGTCAGCATCAGGGGTTCCTGGGCCTGAGTGTGGCTCTGACACTGGGGAGCTGTGTGGAACGCTGTCACCTCTCTGACCTTCACTTTGCTTGTTGAAAGTGGTGGCAATCCCAAGGGCAGCAGGGGGCCCTCGGGAAGGAAAGCCCCTCCTGCAAATCAGATGAGGCTCCGGAACCATCCGATGGCCACATCGAGGTCACATGGCTGCAGGATGGCAGAGGCTCCTGGCCCATGGGGACGTGCAGGTCTCACCGCCCCCCGCAGGGCCTCCTGACACCTGTTCTATTCCACTCCTGCTGCATCTCCACCTCCGACTTGGCACGTGGAGTGGACCGGCCTGGACCAGCAGGGACTGCATGAACCCTGTCTTCCCTTGGATGGCATTTCCTGCCACCAGCCACATCATAGCCTCTGGGCATGTGGGTCTTGCTACATCTCAGCTATTTCCCTGGTTTCTGCGGGCCCCGCCTCCCCAGCCCTGGTTTCACACTGCTTCTCCGGGCTTCCTTCTCCGGCTGGTACTTCCTGCTATGAGCTCAGCCCACAGCCTGTGTCCGAGAGGCCCCCACGGTGACCTCTAATCCCCGTGACCTGCCAGGCGAGGCTGCCTACACTTTCACCCAGTCCGCTCCGAGCTCCTTATATCCCCCTTGGACTCAGAGAGAATCTCTCTCTCTCGTAGGGAAGCAGTCCTGCTGTCATCCGCACAACCATAAAAGGCAGAAGGAGAAAGGAAATCATGTATATATAGCTCCGCACCAATATGTTCCAAGATCGCAAGAAATACTTCACTTCTGCTCCAGTCTCCTCAACCATAAGATGAGAATTTCAAAACCTCCTGCTAATGGTAGTGGGAGACTTGGAAATGTTGTATAACCACCCAGTGTCTCAAATTCTTTACATAACTAACTGGATGAATCCTCACAACAGCCCTGCCGGTAGACAGCATTACGGAGCTCCATTTTACCGAGGTGGAAACTGAGGCACAGAGGGGTAACTGGCCGGCGGCGCGGGGATCCACCGCAGGCCATGAATCCCTGCAGGTGCTCAGCAGGTTCCCCTCCAGGCCGGGGAGCCAGAGTCCTGGAACGCTGGCTTGGGCAGGGGGAGGTTGGCCGGTGTCCTGCGAAGGCTGGAGTGGGGCCAGCCTTGGCCTAGGATGCAGGGAAGGCACATGATTCGTCCCCAGCCTCCCCCCCGGAGGCTCCCAGCCGGCCTCCCCACACTCCCTCCCCCTCAGCAGCTGAGGGGACCAAGCCTGGGGAGGGAAAGGGGAAATGTCACAAGGAGAGGGTTGGGGAGGGGGGGGCAGGCATCTTGTAAGATGCATTTTGAAGTGCGCGCATTCGTGTTCGCACAGCCCACACACTTCAGATGGAAACAGTTCCTCAACTGTTGGTGCATTCTGCTTTGACGACTTCACCTGGAGCCCAGTGAGGGGGCGGTGAGGGGGGAAGGCAACATGTTTATTTGTTTTTATGCCTGCGTCTTGGCCTCCTCAGTCCTTTGGGCAGTGGCACCCAGTCTGAGTGGTCACCCATCTATGCCGTCTGGGAGGGACTATGCTAAAGAAGGGACCGTCAGCCACTCTGGTGCTCTCTGCGCCTGCACAGCATCTCTGCCTGGGGAGGCCCCGACACGCTGCTCAGCCTCAAGGAGAGAAGCAAAAGGTAAACCTGAACGCGAATAATTCCACTTCTCATGAGAGGCTGTGACCTGGAAGGAGAAACGGCAAAGCTAAAACTCTGTGGTTTGTGCGAGGAGGGAGCAGTGCTTTGCCTCCCTGGGAGCATCCAGGCTCAAGTGAGCCTCCTGGTCCAAGAGGGTGGCTAGTGTCAGTCAAATGGTGCCTGCCTTCTGATTCAGACTTTCTGGAAGTCCCTTCTATCCACGTCTTACATTTTTAAAAAATATATATTTTATTGATTTTTCACAGAGAGGAAGGGAGAGGGATAGAAAGTTAGAAACATCGATGAGAGAGAGACATCGATCAGCCGCCTCCTGCACGCCCCCTACTGAGGATTCGCCCGCAACCAATGTATACGCCCTTGACCGGAATCGAACCTGGGACCTTTCAGTCCGCAGGCGGATGCTCTATCCACTGAGCCAAACCGGTTTCAGCCACTTCTTACATTTTAACAGCTAGAACTTAGCTACACGGCCATACCTAATTATCAGGGAAGGTGGGAGATGGAGTGCTCTGGGTACGTTGCAAATCTGAAAAAAATCAGGTCTAACTTACTCAAAAGAAGGGAGAGAACGGACGTTGGGTAGGCAAACTGCAGTCTCTGCCAGTTACTCTCTCGGGAAGTGACTGGTTTTCCATCAACAGTAGTGATAGAAAGTGTCTTTAATAATCACACCAACATAAAAAAAAAAGTGAGTCCAGGTAATAAGACACATATTAGGTACAGACGGTCTGTGCCAGGACCAAGATGTAGAGGGGGTGTCCTGTGACTCAGGTCAAAGTGTCCCTTTTCTTAAGAATTCTGCTGTGTGCAGCAAGGAGAATAGGGGAAGTCCCTTTGGATTTCCTTTTCTTTCTTGCTCTTTAAGAAAGCCTTTGAGAATCAGATATATCTTTTGGGGGAAAAAAGAAACACACCACCAAACAACAGAGCAGAACACTTACGCTGCCAATGAAATAGCTCTTGCTGAAGTGGGAATCTCACTCTTGAAAATGTGCAGAAATGTACCAGCTGTAAGTTGCGAATGTTATCACTGCAGACGAGGACGATTCTAGGGGGCTCTCAAAGGCTCTCTCAAACAGTTCCCCGTTTGTGTCTGCAGCGGCTGAAACACAGGGTCAGGCGGCCCTCGCACCTGCCGCTCTGCCACCGGGAGGCTGGCCGGCGTCCCAGCCTCTCCAGACCTTCGTCACCCGTCGCTTGGCCCCTGTCACACACATGGATGCGTGACAGAACGGCCACAGCATGACCAGCACACAGCAGGTGTCCAGTGAAGGTCAGGTTCACCTTTCTGTCTCAAGTGTCTACCTGTGGTCATTCAGAAATCTTAGCCATGGGCGTGTTCTCACATATCCTGGCACTTCCCTGCTCAGAGAGGCTTTTGTTTATAGAAATGGTGCCATTGTAGCCCAGAGAGCTGAGGACCTCAGGAGCATTTGGTCTTCGGGTCAGCTGGGAGGAAGCAGAGGGAGGGGGGGAAGGGGAGAGAGGGGGAGTGTTGACCTGCCTCAGATCAGCCCAGCACCTCCTCCCTCATTCCCCACCCCCAGCAGCCTTGGAATCCGTCCCTTGGCCTTCGGGTGAAGTACTGAGCATGGCTCCTCGGCTTTTTCGGTGAAAGAAGTTTCCACTGAATAAGCCCTCAGAGAGGTTTTACAATCGGTGACATCTGCACAATAAGCAGGGAAAGACCTGACTACTATGGTGGTGCTAAAGGATCCAGCACTTCTCCTCCACTCGGGGAAGACAGCTGGCCCCTGCCTCACAGTCTCTGCCCGCAGGCCCTGCCTAGCAGACTTGGTTTTCTGCCTCGAAGAAAGGAAGCTGGTGGCGCAATTACAGAGAGAGGGCTCTTTGAAGTGAGCGCAGCCTTTCAAACAAAAGCAGAGCAAAGGGAGCCGGAGTTGACTGCACAGAGTTTACCGGGTTCTTTGATATCCAGTTTCTAGGGGAAGCCTCGGCCCATCAGCCGGATGGGCACACTGAGGCTAATGAGGGTAAAGTGACTAGTCCTGGCCACGCAGCCAGAAAAAGTGGGCCAGACCAGGAGCCCGAGTCCCTCTGCCTCGGGCTGGGAGTGACCTGACCACAGGGATCCGATCCCCGTGAGGCCCATGGGGGAGGTTAGCACGGGCACACGGCTCTGAATCTGCCCGTGGGGAAGCCGAGGAACTGGGTAAAGGATGGTGTTCCACTCCTGGAATCGGCCCTGGCTCTGGGTCTGCCCCTTGGCTGGGTGTGGGTGCCACCTCTGGGAGGCAGAAGGTGTGGCTGGGAGCTGGCATGCACCCCCCACAGACTATCTGTCCCAAGCAAATCCTGAAGCTGCTCTGGCACTTCTGTCGCCTAGATGCTGCAGAAACCCCAGGACCACTGGCCTGGGGACTGTGCTCCAGGCCAGCTGTTCGGGGGCACACAGCAGAGGGGCATCGCTGGTCAGATGCAGCCTGCCGCACCCCACCCCAAGGCAGTTTTCCAGAAATGGAGATGCCGGTGAGGTGGAAGCGTGTGGGGATCTGAAGAGAGCTTTGCCATCCTGATGGCTGTGCAGCTTCGGGGAAGTCACCCTGCACCTCTGAGCTTGCGCCCTCAGTAAGTGCCCCTCCCCTCCC
The DNA here is from genome assembly GCA_004026805.1 of Lasiurus borealis. NCBI lineage: Eukaryota > Metazoa > Chordata > Mammalia > Chiroptera > Vespertilionidae > Lasiurus > Lasiurus borealis. The sequence continues at coordinate 15,038 of PVJN01045217.1, forward strand.
CACCCCACCTCGTCACACTGCTGAAAGGATTAAATGGAGGTGATCAGCGGAAATAATGCCTAGCACGGAAATGATGGATTTTTCCCAAGCGGGAAAGCATTATTTTATGTTCTCTAACAGGGTCTGTCCTCCAGGCTAAATTCATACACACATAGACGTGATTCATGGGTCTGAACCAGGGAACACCCAGAGGAACCACCATTCTTTATCAAATGCCTCCTCGTTCACCAGACATCCACTGAGCAGCTACACTGTGGAGGTACCGGGCGGATGCAGAGATCAGCCAGCCTTGGGCGCCGCTCTGAGGGTGCTTACAGCCAGGGGGCGTCTTGTGGCCGACTGTGCTGTGAGAGACCTGGGTGTGGGAGGGAGTTCCTGGGGAGCAGAGGCCCAGACGGCCTGCTCTCTGGAGTCCCCAGGCACCCCGCTTCTTCCACGGGCTGTCTTGTGAGAGCCACCGCGCTGGGTTGCTGGCCTGGCTCAAGACAGGGGTGAGAGGCTTCGAGGGAATGGGTGCCTCTCCAGGGCTCCTCCAGCTCCAGCAGGCAGTGCCACCCGCTGCCCCACCCCTGCTTACAGAGGCAGGACCTTACTGGGCACCACAGGGAGCTACTTCTGCAGCCATACCAGGTGGATGGGCCTAAGCAGACTGCACACGGCCTTCCTACCCCATGCCAAGCGCTGTCTGCACGTGTCACAGTAAGTTGCTCACGCTCACAGCTGCCGATGGAGGTATCGGTCTCATCGTCTGCAGATGAGGAACAGGCCCAGAGGGTCCAGCACACAGCACTCAGGCGGCCTTGGTCCCTGCATGTCCGCCCACTCACTGCACCGGCTTGGCATGTGGCAGCCCAGCTCAGACTGGCCCAGCCTTCAAACACAGCGTTTGTTCTTCACTCTTGAGTGCCCAGGTAAACACTAAACATGTGCGGCATCTCACGGCCTTGCCAGTGAGATCTCACTGTGCTGGCAACCGGTTCCTCGGGCGGCCTTTTAATTTTTCCTTTTGCCACTAATAGAGGAGAAATCAAGGCTCCGGGAAAGCGGCGCACAGGGCGGCGAGCTGGAATTCTGACCCCGGCCCCTCACGCCTGGCCTGCTCTCCCTCCTAAGGAATGAAGACGATGACCATGCTGTCTGCCTGGGAAGCTAGACTTTCGGAAAAGAAACTAATAAAGGCTGTGGAAACACTCGGGAAGGGTGCGGGTCATGCATGGGTAGCTGGTGATTTATGATTTCCAAGTTGGTATCATGTACATTTTAAAATACCCAGTAGACCCAACAGACATGAAAAGATACTCCATGTCACTCATCATCAGAGAAATGCAAATTAAAACAACCATGAGGTATCACCTCACACCTTTCAGAATGGCAATCGTCAAGAAATCAACCAACAGCAAATGCTGGCGAGGAAGTGGAGAAAAGGGAACCCTCGTGCACTGCTGGTGGGAATGCAGACTGGTGCAGCCACTGTGGAAAGCAGTTTGGAGTTTCCCCAAGAAATTATAAACGGACCTGCGTAATGACCCAGCGATTCCAATTCTGGGAATTGATCCGAAGGAACCTGAAATACTAATCTGAAAGACTATATGCACTTCTCTGTTCACTCCAGCGTTATTTACAACAGCCAATATTTGGAAACAGCCCAAGTGCCCATCGGTAGATGAGTGGATACAAAAACTGTGGTGCATTTACCCAACAGAATATTACTCAGCTGTAAAAAAAAAAAAAAAAAAAAAGGAACTTTTCCCCTTTGGACAGCATGGATGGACCTGGAGAGTATTATGCTAAGTGAAATAAGCCAGTCAGAGAGAGACAAGTACCACATGATCTCACTCCTATGTGGAATCTAATGAACAACATAAACTGAGAAGCACAACAGTGACAGACTCAGAGAGCAGGCTGACAGCTGTGGGGAGCTGGGTGGGGGTGGGGTGGGGGTGGAGAGATTGAGA
>PVJN01045218.1:0-17178 GCA_004026805.1 Lasiurus borealis
ACACATGCACACTCTTGGTTAGGAGGCTGAGAATCTGACATTTGTGGGAACGCTGTTTGTAGAGACAGGGCCACTAGGTCTAATTCTTGTCATTTCTAAAGAAATGACTATGGGGAGGAATCTGACCCTGGGGAGTATCTCATGGATCAGGGGTGGGTGTCCTCAGATCTTCTCCCAGCAGTCTGCAGATCAGTCAGGTAGGGAGGAAATGGCTGCTTCTTGAGGCCCTACTGTGTGCCAGCGGTGCCCTGCACATAGTAGCACCTCCATCTGTGGCTCATGGCATCTGCAGTCCCCCAAGAGGCAAACGGCATCAAGTCCTTTGTTTTTACAGATGAAGGAATTGAGGTGATTGGCTAATGCTGAGTCTTACATTTACCCATCCTGGCAACCTCTTTAGTGATATTTTCAAAGGATGGAAAACATCTTTATGGTTCACGTTCTTTTCATGCGGGAGCAGGAGGGCAGCGCCGTGCAAGGCTGGGGCTCCGGCCTCCACGCCTTCACTTGCACATGCTCACTGATTTCTCCTTCACAGGACCTTAACCAGGCACCAGAAATGTGAAGCATCAGTGAGAAAAAAGGACGAAAAAGGAAACTCATCCATTTTGCTGGGGAAAAAAAAAATCTCTCTTTGGATAACCCACAATTATGTCAAGCAGTTAACAGGGTTCTCATGACAGAGCGAGTCTTCTTTCATGCCTGGATCACATTTGCTGGAAAAAATGAAATCTGTCACATCTCTCGAAGCCAACTGTCAAAGTGAGGAAGGCACTTTGGGGGAGATAGATCTCTAACTCTGATGGCAACATTCATTGAAATGATCCTTTAATCCCGCTTCCCTACACAATCCGGAGCGGAAATGTTAGAGCCTGCTCGCCCTAAAACGTTTCTTCCTGCTCCTCCCAGTCTCCTCTCTCAGTGCCGCATCCTCCATCTCTTAGAAAATATCGTAGCAAAGAGCTGGAGCTGGCGGGGGGTAGCCATTTGGTTTCTCAAAACCGTTTTTTTTACAGAGAAAATGGCAGAGCACAAAGCCTTGTTGCTCAGTCTCTGTGGGGGGCGGGCGAGAGGCGCTGGCTGCCACAGGGGGCGCGGGTCTGAGGCGCCTGATATCTGTGTGTTGGGATGGAGAGGCAGGGGGACAGCAGGGAGCATGGCAGAGCCTCATTCCTGTAGGCTCCAGGGGAGGCCACCTTCCTTTGTTCCTACTCCAGCCTGCTCCTCTCCCCTCCTCATCTTGTAACTTCCAGAACCTTATCTGGTATTTGCAAAGCTCTTTTACATGCATGACATTCCATTAATCCTTAGTTTACTCTGTCCTGCATGCTATCCAGCAGCCCATGGCCAACTGGGGTCCACTGTGGGTTGTGACTCATGAAGTTCATTTGCGATTGAACACACAGCATGCGTCTCCCGAAGTCCAGGGTCTGTTACGGGAGCCCGAGCCATATACAATAGCCCTGACTTTGTGTGATGAGGATTCTGAGACGCAGGAGCTGGGCCCAGAGTAGGTGCTCCCACCAGTTAGAATGTGTTGGGTATCAGGTAACAGAAAACCCAACCACAGTGGCTCAGGCAATTGAGACCCGCAGTGACGGTGCACAGGAAGATGTCTAGGGAGATGTGGTTCCAGGGTCGGTGAGACACTCAGCGATGCCAGCAAAGCCCTGGGGTTGCTCCCTCTTTCCTGTTTGTCATCCGTGACCACGTTGGTCTTTGTTCTTAGCTTATGGCCTCCTTGTTGCAGGATGGCAGCCACAGCTCCAAACATCACATCTCAGGCTTTGGCATTTGTGTCTAGAAGGGAGATGAGTGAGGCAGAAAACGCTTCTGAAACATTCTCTTTACGAGCAGATTTTTAAAATATATGTTTTTATTGATTTCAGAGGAAGGGAGAGGGTGAGAGAGATAGAAACATCAATGATGATAGTGAATCATTGATCAGCTGCCTCCTACACCACCCCCTCCCCCCCCCGGGGGAGAGGGGGCTTGCAACCCAGGCATGTGCACTCTCAGGGAATTGAATCGTGACCTCCTGGTTCATAGGTCGATGCTCAACCACTGAGCCATACTGGCAGGCTCTACCAGCAGATTTTTTCTTTACAGCTCAAAGGCCAGATCTAGGTCACATGCCCACTCCTAAAACATTCTCCAGAGGAGGCTTAGTTTCCCCCTGGGGATGGGGAGGCCCACCAGGTCTGAGCACAAACCCAGGGTCTGTGAGTACAGGAAGGAGGAGTGCTGGGAGGTGGGCAGCCATGCATGTCTTCCACCTCCTCATCAGTGCGTGTGACTCCCGTGTAAACAGTGCGGGGTCTGAAGTGGTGGCCAAGCCTGGGCCTGGCGGGCAGAAAGCCCGGCTCTGCCCCTCTGCCCCCTGCAGGCTGTGTGACCCACTCACAGCACAGCCTCCCTTCGTGTGGAGGGGGGACCCCATCAGCACCTGCCCTGCAGGGCGGATGTGAGGGTGGCATAGAGTCTTCTATAGGACTGTTAACATCTGTTAGCTGTGGCAGCAATGAGCCCAGGTGGTGGCTAGGGGTGACCTCTCTCCTGAGCCTGCTCTTTGCCCCTCCTGAGCTCCAGGGACCAGGACCTTCCTGAGGCAACAGATTTGCCCACCGTCCGGCTGCCCCTTCCCCCGGGGTTAGGAATGGACACACTCGGTCTTCGGTGAACACACTATTACCAGGCTGGTGTCCCTGTGTTGGTGGTGAATTGACAACTCGAATTCTTGCGGAAACAATATACACATATGCAGAACACAAGCATATGCTAATGATGGCTAATTACACTCCGTATTTATAGATTTCTCAAATATGCAAAACCTCTCCTGATAATTAAACACCTACACGCACATCCCGTTTAATACCTGCACACGAGGGCCCTGGCCAGCACCGTAATGTAAGCGAGGGCACCGAGCATGCAGCCCAGCCCTGCTGGGGGTGGGGAGTGGCCTGTCACCACGGCCAGCACCCCACCCACACCTGCTCCCATCCTTTCTGTCCCCAGGCTGCCTGGTCCTCCAGGCTTCCCTTATAGAGCTTGTGGGGAGTACACCTGGGAGACACCTGGGAGGTCAAAGAGAATGATCTCCCTCTTTTCCAGATGGGGAAACTGAGGCCCATTCCCATTCGCTCTCTCTGCCAATGGTTTACTGATTCTGGGGTTGGGGGGTGGGAGTGAGGAGGACAACCCCAGGTGGTGACAACACGGTGAAGAGACCTAATGTGATGGGAGAGAGTGATGAGGGAGACTTGGTGGGGAGAAGTAGGGAAGTGAGCAGGTGAGACGAGCTGAGGACAAAGGAAGTTCAGTTCCTGGGGGAGGGGTGTATGTGAGCTGTCAGGTGCCAGCAGTGGTGACAGGCCACTCCCTCCCTCAGCAGGGCTGGGCTGCATGCTTGGTGCCCAAGCTGACATTACGGTACAGGCAGGGAACTGTGCTGGTCCCTGGAAGATGTCCCTTCTCCCGCTCTCTGGTCACACGCGGGGCCTCCATGCTAAGGGCAAGGGGGGCAGAGAAAAGCCAGGGTGAGTACCACTCTCAGGGTCTCCTCAGACACAGGTCCTGGATAAGTGAGGACGGTGCCTGGCGGTCAGGCTGCCATCGGGTGGGGGGTTGTCCCAGGAGTTGAGAGACGCAGAGGCAGCGCAGGGTTGACCCTGATGGGCCCCGGTTCAGTCTTCTTGCTGATACTTCCTTCTTCAGCTCCCTGAGCCTCTGTCTCCCCATCTGTACAATGGTGTTCATAATGTCTTCCTCGAGGTGGGGTGGACACCCCCACAGGACCATGGTGGGGATAGGCCAGCCAGCGCATCTCTAACATACCTGCCCCCTGAGGACCCGCTGCCCTGCACAGCAGGCTCCGATTTCCCGGCCCTGCCCTGCAGACAACCGAAGGCACCCTACCGCCTGTGGAAAAGTCCCAACTCCTTCTGTGATGCCAGCAGAGCCCCAGGACCAGGCCTTACCTCTCTACACCCCGCTATCTCCTCACCTTCCCTGCGAGCCTTCCTGGTTGGATGGTGGGTGGAGCATGGGTCAGAGGAGATGAAACAGAAGCGTCACTTCGGAGCCACTGGGTGCCAGGCCTGTGCCAGCTCAGCACAAATTCATTGTGCTCCTTGAGCCTGGCGCTGCCCCCACCCTGCCCTGATAGATGGGAGACAAGGGGATCCTGGGGCAAGGATTTCCACTCGCTCATCTTCACCCGAGGCCATAGCTGCCGCTGTCTCTGCCCCTCAGGCTTCGTTCTTTGTGCATGTGTTCATCCATTCAGCAGTGCTTAATGTGCATGGGCTGGGCTGAGCTCCGGTCTGGGCTGAGTGTGCAGCAGGGACAAATTTGACCCACCTACTGGCAGGAGGTCTGTTGTGGGGACTGCTCTGAACCCTCAGGTTACCCCAGCAGGCAGACAGGGGACGGGCGGTTTCAAGGGATCCTTTAGTCTTGACATTATTATGTCTGTCTATCTATCTATCTATCTATCTATCTATCTATCTATCTATCTATCTATCATCTATCTATCTATCTTGTGGGAACCTCTTTCCACATCCCGCGTGGCTCAGGGTTCCCAGTTCAGGGTTCGGGTTCTGAAGGAGATATTGGGGGGCCAGGCGGGAGCCTTCCTCTAGTGGAAAGGACTGCCACTTGCTCTGGCCTTTTTCTCCCTTTTATTAAGGCTTTGGGACACACCTCTAGTCTTTAGGCAGGAAATAACAAAAACAGAAGTTAACATGAAACAAACAGATATAGGTTGCTTCAACCAATAATGTTTCAACTAAATAGTGAGTAATCAGCTCTGACCTTTCAGAGCAATTAAGGTTGACCAGCCTTCTGGCCTCCTGTTTACATCCATTTAGTGAAAACAATATTTGGTTTCCGACACTATCTATCATCTATCTATCTATCATTATCTATCTCTGCATCTATACATTTATCAGTAACAACAGGTGCATAGCCTCCTGTCTGCATTGCTCACCCCCACACCATTCAGGACTCACCACCTCCAGGAAGGAAGCTTCCATCTCTCCACTGTTCAGGCGAGGTCAGTGGGCCACCCCAGAGCTCAGAGCAGCAGAGCGCACTAAACCCAGCCCAGGCCCCTTCCTCTGCCTCACACCACCTGCACCTGGCCGTGCCCTGGAGGCTGCCAGGCCTTCCCAGGGTCTTGTGATGTTAATATGCTTCAGGTCCCGGAGGGTCCCGTTCGTACATGGGACCGTCTTGTTCTGCAGCCCTTACTTCATGATTGTGACAGTTACCATGGGTTCTGCATTGCTAATCTCCAATGACTGGAACCTTTCATTATCCAGCTGTGCCTAACACCTCCCATTCCAGACTGCTGGGAGTGACAGTTTGACGAGTCTGTGGGCAGACACCCCAGCCCTGAGTGCAAGCCAGTCCCTCTGCATTGCATCCAAGGCCTCTCCCTTCCCCTGGGCCCCTCAGATGTCTGAGTTTATGGCTGTCATATAACGTTATCAGCCATGACAATGACAATTAGCACAATTATGCCGGGTCATAAACTTCTGCAGGATGTAGGGCTGACAGCGAGTTTCTGTAGCTGTGGCGGCCGCCATTTCCCCCAGCTGTGCCTGAGGCCTCCACCTGGGGACAGTGTTGGCCACAGTCACACAGTGATGCTGCGCCTCTGGAGCAGTGCCCCCTGTGTCATCTGGGGCCGCAGCAGGGACCCCACCCAGGCCTGGGGTTCCTTGGCTGTTTGGTTCCTGGCTCCACTTTCCCTCCCTCCTCTGAGCCTCCGGCTCTTCCCCTGCTCTCAGGACAGCAGCTCACTGTTCATCTCCGGGGCCTCTCCAGGAGGTGGTCGCATTCTGGCTCCAAACCCTAGTGGAGGAGGCTCAGGTCCTGTTAATGGTCTGGAACCCCCGGACTGGTGGAGAAAGGGAGTGTGGCCCCTGTTTATGCCACCAGCGTTAGAGGGCCCAGGTTTCCTCTGGGCTTTACCACTTCCTCGCTGTGAGATGGTGGGCACGTTCCTTAACCTCTCTGAGCCGCATTGGTTCCCCTCCGTGACATGGGCACCAAAATACAGAGAACGCCTGGTGTTGGTAAGGACCTGACAAACAGAGCAGCGGGAGGCAGCTTCCTGCACGCAGGTGACACGTGCAGGTAGCACTTGGGGGTGGGACTCTGGGCAAACCGTGGCTTCTCCGTGCCTCGGGTCCTCACCGGCAGGATGGCGACTGTGACTCTCAGCTGCGTAGGACATTGTGAGGACTCCACACCCTCATGTGTGTTTAATGCCTGCTCCCCAGTGAGCCCTAAACACACAACTGACATTGTTACTAAGATGATGATGATGATGGTGGTGGTGGTGGTTCAGCTTGCCAGCAAATACCTACACCTTGTCCTCGTGCACCAAGCCCCGGTACAGGGCCCCAGCATTGCAAGGACTGACCCTCAGTAGAGCAGGAAGAGCAGGGACTTGGGGGCAGACTGCCTGGGTTCAAGGCTCAGTTCCAACACGTCTGAGCTGTGTGATCTCAGACTAGTTTCTAAACCTCTCTGAGCTTTGGTATTGTCACATGTAACATGGGGGGACAACATCAGTGCCTCCTTCAGAGGGTTCTTGAAATAACCAAGTGGCCCAATGCATGTGAAGCATTTAGCTGGAGCCTGGACACAGGGCTGGCTCTGTTATTCCAGGCCCCGAGGAGATACTAGCATCCTTCCTTTCTGCCCCGACCCCCGCCACTTGGAGATGAAGAAACTGAGGCCAAGAGACACTCAATTAAACATCTGAGAACACGACAGAGGATGGCCGTGCTAAATTATGCAGGGCGGACAATTAGAGAACAAAACGGCCTGTGGTAAAGGGCTAATTGGGGAGAACATGCCAAGTGTATGCGGAGCTGGAGGCGCGGGGAGAGACGTGCAGCCTGGGACAGGGATGGGGCCGGGGGCCAGGGTCCAGGTATCACCTTAATTACTTAGCCACACTGATTTTCCCTTTTCACGTAAGTACTGTCTACTTACTTTAAAATACTCAGAATGAGCAACATGGATACTAAGCGTTGGCTTCTCACCTCCAAAGATAGTAACGGATACCTGTGTTCGTTCTTTTCCCGCTTACATACAAGTACGGATTTCCATAATTGATTTTCCCGTGACGTGACTGTGCCGATCACTTCCTAGTCGCCTCGCTCGTGAGGGAGGAATTTCCCGTCCTAAGCACGATGGAGTGGTTAAACCCGCCATAGCGGACATGAGGGTGATGGGCACGTGCGGCTCTCCTGGGGGGTTGGGGGCAAGCTGGCGAACCCGGCCGTGCCCTCTACATGCTTTCTGTACAGATGGGGGTCTTTGTTACCCGCAACTCTCATCTGACCAATTTCCCATCTCATGATATATTCTTGGAAATAGACCATTTAATTAATGCTCCATTTGACTAAAAGCCCACTTAAAAATCTGGATGATTTCAATTATTTAACTCTCATGAATAATATTGCTATGATTTCATTCTCGAATCTCTCTCCTATAAGGAGATGCTCGGTAAAATAGCATGAAGTTTAAAAAAATAATAATAGTGACCATTCACAGAGTAACTAGTCCTCAGGTGCTGTCTGCTTAGGCTCTAGGTAACCCCAGATCTGGAATCCCCTTCTGCTACCCAGGCTCCCACCTGGTCCCACCACCATCGCTCCTGGACTCATGAGTGGTCTCCTGCCTGGTCCTGCCTCTGCCCTCGTCCTCTTCCTGTGAGACTAGGACAGATCCTCCCCTGCTCCTGCCTCACTCGGGCACAGGATGCACTGACTGTGGCCCCACACCTGCAGTCTCCAGCCCCCGCACCCAGAATTCCCCCTCATCACTCATCTCCAGCCCCCCAGTTCCTTATTGGACCTGGACCAGGACCCTCAGCATGTTCCCACTTCAAGGCCTCACTCTAGCCCTCCCCTCTAGCTCAGCCTCCTCCCTACATCTATTCCACTCCTTTTCTCCTTTAATTCAGGTCTTTGTCCCAGGGTCTCCTGCTCTGAGAGGCCTGGAAACCCAGGGAGGTCCGGCTCCACCCACATCTGTCACTGCCTCCCCCCATTCAAGATGGCCCCGTCACAAGTGCCTTTCTTCTGCCTCTCGAACCTCTGAGCCTTTGCATGTGTTGTTCCCTCTGCCTGGAACATCAGGATATCTCACCTGCTGATTCCTCTGTGTATCTGTCTCAACACAGAAGTCTCACTTCCTCTAGGGAGCCCACCCAAACCGCCATTCCCCCTTGGGGTAGCTGTCCTATGGCCTCATCATGTTATAACTGATTTTTTAGGGAGTTATTACTTTCATATCAGACCATCGTTTTTGACTGGAAACCCTGCAGGGCACAGACTGTGTCTGCCTTAGTCACCCCACTCCCCAGAACCCAGCTCTGTACTTGGTACCAAGCAGGTGCTTAAACCTACTGGAGATCCAGTGTATGACATTCATGCACGGAGTTGGGGGGTGGGAGGTTCCCTCAGCCCAGCCTGTGCCCTCTTGCAATCCAGGACCCCTTAGGGGATGTCCGACTATGAGCTTAGGCTTCTCACTGCGAGTGTGGACATCCTCTGAGGGGTCCTTAGTGTTGCTGCAGAGGCGGGAAAGGCCACCACCACTCGCCAGGCATGAGCCTGGCTTCTGGCTGAGCAGTGCTCTCCCTGTGAGAGTGCACTGACCACCAAGGGGCAGCTCCTGCAGTGAACGTCTGCCCCCTGGTGGTCAGTGTGCATCATAGTGACTGGTCATTCACTGTTCAGTCGATTTGCATATTAGGATTTTATCACATAGGATTGGGGACGTGGCCTATCTGGGAGCCTGTTCCAGGCCATGAGAGACAAGAGACCCTCATGGAGTGAGGAAGGGAATGATGGGGACGAGGACCAGTGTAGGACAAACCCACCTTCGCCAAAGGATGCGAGGGCCTAGCTGTTCTGCTCACAGCTCTCTGAGCGTCTGCAGACAGGCCCCACGGACGCTGGTTAGTGGCATCCTGAGGAAGCAGGTCACAGCCCTTCCATCCAGGCAGGGCTGCCGGCGCCACCAGGAAGCTCTTCATAGGAATTCTCCTGCCTGAGGAAGAGCGCTACAGACCCCATCAGGGCATTCGGGGTGGGTAGAAACCGCCCCCCCCCCCCAGCACGGCTAAGACTTCATCTCCCCTCACAGCCCACAAGCAACGCTCCCCTGAGCACCTCTGGTTTTACCCAAAATGGTCCCCGAGTTTTTCTGGCGTTGGCCCCATTTTTGTGGGCAGGGGTCTTGGGAGCCTAGGGCTCCAGGGCTGAATGGCAAAATAATAAGAAAAAACTCTCCTATCAGAGGAGGCAGTGAAGATGGCCCATTAGGAAGTGAGTGGAACTAACGGTGAGCTGGAAAATGGAAAATAAATCACTAGCTCACATTGTCTCTCTGCAATCTTCCTCCTCCCATCCCCTTCCTTTCCCTATTTCCCCTCCTCACCAGGCTTTTTAAAATTCTTTTTGCTTTACCAGAAGTCACCATTTTTATTTTTAAAAATTTTTTGCAACATCGTTTTCATGAATTTCTTCCCGGAAAGATAGGAAAGAACCCCAGCAGAGATGACTCTGTCGCTCTGTTCACAGGAACCAAAGAAACCATTTTCAAACAATGATTCGACATGAAAACACCATTAATGTCAGTTACAGCTGGGCATGAGGGAGAGCTGGTCGGGAGAGGAGAAGGATGCAAATATGGGGCCCACCCCTCTGTTCCCCAGTGTTCTTCTTGCTCATCTCCTGAATCAGAGCCCTTGATGTCTCCTCCTCAGCCTGACCCTATGCTTCACACTGGCACTGAGAAAGTTAATAACCATAATATTTCATTTCTTGTGAACATAGGATGCTCCTGATGCTGAGCTGAATACTTTAAGTACCTTACTCATTCACCCCAAATATCATTTAGGCATCTTCCTTTTCTCCATTCATTGGCCATCTACCAAACCCTACCATAGTCAAGACAGTGCGTCAGAAAGCAAACCAGCATTTATTGAGCAGCTACTATGTGCCACTCTCTGTGATCTCAGTTTATCCTTACAACGATCCCTTCTTACAGTCAAGGAAGCTGGGGCTCATGGCTCAGGGCGGAGGTCGCCCAGCACCTGTTCTGGGTGTCTTGGTTGCCCAGTGAGGGTCGAACGGACAGTGACATCACCCATTCAGCCCTATCTCCCCATACGGACTCCACTCTGTTTGGGAGCAGAGCCACAGCCACACTTCCTTGAGGAGTCCATTGTGTGACTGGTACCCTGTATTCGCTCCTATGATGACCTTTAATATGGACAAGGGAGAACTTGGCTCTGGAGACAGATATGATCTGTGAGGCTAAGGATTTGCCCAGCCCAGCAGCAAGTCAGTGGCCAAACTAGGACACACACACCTAGGTCTAGCCCTTGACTTTGCTGGCCTTAGACTAAAGGTTGTGTGATTTCAAGAAAGGCAGAAAGGGAAGTAGAGACGCTGAGAAAATCTGGCTGCAGAAGGAAGCATGAGGCAGAAGAGCAGAGAAGCCAAGATGGAACCCATAAGAGAGGGGGGGGGGCAGTGGACAGGCCTGCCACCCCCTTTCCATGTCAGTCATATCCAATTCATGAGGGTCCCAAGGACCCCCTGGAGTCAGGCCATGCCTTCTCTCCGCACCCCCTCCCCCCAGTTTTTCTTTGTTTAAACTAGATAGAGTGTTCTGTTACTTACAAGGAGCCCTGACTCAATGCCAAGGAAACCTGTTTATTTTTTTAAATCTGCATTAAAATAAAACTCTCTAACAGTGTCTCTCTCTCTCAGAAAGCCTTCATAAATAACAGAAAGGAGGCTTTTGCAAACCTTTATGGAAATTAAACCCGCAATCTGGGCACACACTTGTTTAACAAGTGATAATTAACTGCCGACAATATAATTTCAGCTTGGATGCAAACATGTTTTTCATTAAAAAGTAATCAGAGATCCTTGCCTTCGGAAGTGTGGTCTCCGAAGAGCGTAGCCCCTCTGCTGACAGCTTCAGTTGGTGTTGAGGATCCGCTGTGCCCTGACAAGTGGGATCTGGGCCCCAGAAGTGATGCCAGGATGAGACTTGGGGAAAATTCCTAGGAGGGGCTCACTCAGCCCTTCTCACTAAGGGTCCATCTTCCTTGGGTGTCCTGAGCTCCCAATGAGCCTGGGACCCTGGGGCAGGGACTTGGCACCAACTGCAGCTTCAGGGGTGGAAAAGGCACACTGGTCTCTGCAGCCGCTTCACGCCAGGTCCTGCAGGGGTCCTAGCCCACTCTCCACCTAACAGAGGAGGAAACGGAGGCTCAAGAAGGTGGAGTCATTGGATCCAGGCCAGACAACCAGCCAGATGTGAACTCTGTTTTGCCTGACTCCCAAGTCTGTGCCACCCCACCTCACCCCACCCTTTCTCTAATGAACTCATTTGTTTTGTGCTTCTATTTCCTCATCTGTAAAATGCAGATAATACACTCCTCTCCTTCTGAGGTCAACTGAGAATAAAATGAGCTGATATGTAGAGATATCATATACATATATATCACATACTGTCAATATTTGCATACACAGCTCTTAGAACAGTGGCTGGCACACAGTAAGCCCTCAATTCATGTTAAGTAGAATGCGTATGAATTATTACTAACTAGAGGCCCAGTGCACAAAATCTATGCACTGGTAGGGTCCCTAGGGGCTTTGGGCTGCCATCTGGATACTCCCTCCTTTCCCCCTGCCGGCCCTGCCTCCTGGTTGAACTCCTTGATGAACTCCCGGTCGAGGGGACAATCTGCATACTACAATTTTATTATATAGGATATTATGAATATTAATCATATCCAATGTATACTGCCATCACCAATTGCTTTGTAATAATTAATATGAAATGTTCCCAGGCAAACTTCTTTCCTTCAGCCCCCCAGGCCAGATGCTTCTGCCCCTTTAGTCATCTCCATGTCCCCAGGACTCTGTCCTGATGTTCAGTGTCCACTAAGGAGGGGACACTAAAGGGACCGTGGTGCTGAGTGAAGGGTGAGGAGCTGCTTCCTGGGTCTGGGAGGTCTGAGTCCTCGGAGGACAGACACGCCATTTACTCCTGGCTGCCATCACAGAGGACGACTTCTCTGACCCACACTCAGATGTGGGGAGGGGCTGAGATGGGCAGTGCCTATGGAGGAAAGGGAAGAAAAGATTAGGAAGAGCATGGGAAATGGGACAGCTGTGGCCGGCACCGTGAGGACATGGGTGAAGGGCAGTCTGCTGCTCAGACCTCATTGTTCTGAAAGGGGCTTAAGTCTGCTTCTAAACCCCACCCTTCACGAGATCCCTTGCATCTTTCCACCACCTTCCTGAGCACCTACTATGTGCAGGCCCTGTGCTGGATCCTGAGTGGGCTCTTAAGTCCTGCCCTCAGTCGGGTGGGGGAGAAACAGGAGTCAAAGGGAGACCCCGTTGCCCTGTGATGAGGGATGCACCTGGCATGAGGTGGGGGCAGAAAGGAAAGCTGACTAGAACAAGATCCCCCTGCCCAACTTCCCCAGGGAGGCTGGAAATTAGGAGAACCCACTACATCTACCAGCCAGGGAAGGGACTGAGGACCAGGCGGGTGAGTGACTTGTCTAACGTCCAGTGGATGGACTCTGCGTCCCCAGACCAAGTCCCATGTGTCACACAGCTTCCTTGCGGAGTTTCACAGGATGATCTCAGTGACAGTGTCACCAACCCCTTTCCTTATTCCTGGGCCAAATGGCCATCTTTCCCTTGGGACATAATTACTCCTTCTGGAGGTTAATTTGCAAGGAGACAGTGGAAGCAGTTATTTTAATAGTGATTAGTAAAATCATGCTGGGGTTTTGCTCTATGAGTCTGAGTCCTCTGAGGACAGACACGCCGTTTTCTCCTGGCTGGGAAGTTATCTGTGACCTAATTGTGAAAACAACATAGTCAATTCCATTTAGTTCTTCCCACAAAACCCAGCTCGTCCCAAGGGAGTGGCTCACTCCCCGGCATCATTAATATTTGCTTAATAAAGTTCTTAAATACAAACTGAAGTCACTTTAGGAAGCATGTTGGAGAGGAGCACACTAATTAGCCAAGACCTTGGCCCCCAGGTGTGCGTTCAGAAACACTTTGCTCGTAGCTGTGTTCTCTGCTCTACCAATAGCTTCCCTTCCCATCCAGCAAGACACCTTGGCCATTTATCTACAGGTGCTTTAATAGTTGTTCTTTGCTTATTGCTTCTTACACTTATGTCTACTCATTCAGTCATTACTCCCTCCATTTTTCCACCCACTTATTGTTTCTTTCATTGAGGCTCATTATTAACACACTCATTCCTGTGTTAATCTATTCCTTGCTTCACTCCTTGGTTCTTTCATTTCTACTTCCACTATTCCTTTTATTCCATGGTCTATTTTTGCACTCAGCTCCTCGCTCATTCATCAGGAATTTTTTTTTCTCTCATTGGTTCCTTTATTCACTCATTCCTAAATGTACTCACTTATTCATTGCTTTATTCATGCATTTATTCATTACTAGAGGCCCGCTGCACAAAATTTGTGCAAGGAGGGAGTGGGGGGCTCAGCCCAGCCTGTACCCTCACCAATCCAGGCCCCTTGGGGGATGTCTGATTGCTGGTTTAGGCCCTAACCTGGGGATCAGGTGTAAACCGGCAATCAGACAACCCTCTTACAATCTGGGACTGCTGACTCACCTGCCTACATGCCTGATTGCCCCTCATTGACCCCCTGCCTGCCTGGTCATCCCCCAACTCTCCCCCCACTCTGGCCTGGTTGTTCCCAAATGCCTTTCCCCCCCACCTCCCACCAACCTGTTCACCCCCATCTGGCCCTTGCTAGCTGGTCATCCCACACAGCCTGCTGTTCAGTCATTTGGTCATCCCTCACTAATCTCTCTGCTGGCCTGGTCGCCCCACACAGCCTGCTGTTCAGTCATCCATCTGGTTGTTTAGGTTATGATGGCCCCTGACTTTTTATATATTAAGATTCTTTGGTTCATTAATTTTCTCAATGGTTCATGTATCTTCTAATTAATTAACTCATTCACATGTCATTGTCCAAATTACTTCCTGTGTTCGTGAGCTCTGTGTGCTGGGTGTCTGTCCAGTGTGACTCCTGCTACTTCTGCCCCTCCAGCATATTCTGGCCATCTCAGTAAAAAGGGCCCTGTTATTTTTATAAAACATGCCTTTCATTTTGGTATGACGTAAACTATAGGCAGAGTAAAGTACACACACCATAAAGGTACAACTCAAAGAACTCCCCACAACTGGACACCCTGCAGGATGAGCACCCCACAATGCCCCTGTGTCCTTCTCTATTTCTTAGTCATTGTATTAGTTTTTGGTGTCCTGGTAGCAAAACCTATGATGACAATTCAGGGTCTGAGATTATGTTGGGAGATCACATAGCAGGCTGCGGGAGAACCAACCCATTCGGGAGTCTGGCCCTGCCCTGCTCCTGCTCAGATGGGATGCTCTCTCTGTACTCACTGGGGTGGTGTCTGGTCTCACCTCTGAATTCTCTGCCAGATACATTCGGAGAGAGGAAGCCAGCAAGCAGGAAGTGCTGCCTTTGAAGCTGAAGGCTGATTTTCCCAGAGGCTTCCTTTGCTTCTAAGAAACTACCCCCAACATATGCAGGTACAGTAAAAGCCAGATTTGCTGATGCAAAAGAAACACATCTCATTCCAAAAGAAACACGTGATTTCTCACTCATGTGATGTAATTACCTTCAGTTAAAATTCCATCTGGAAATATATCACAAGAGGAGAGGGTTTGACATGGAAAAATTTAGTTACCACGAAATGTTGATGCCATAAACTTTATTTTATTTAAATTCAGAAGAGGACATAGCCTTTAAAGGTTACCTTGCTCTTCAAAATGCATTAGCACATGTTGAACATGTAAAAGGTTAGTGTTTCTCATGTATCTAATCCTGCCCCCTTATCTTTCTCACTGCTAGAAACCTCATCCGCTGTACACGAGACTCTCGAGTGCACAAGGGACTCCCTCCTGCAACTCATCTTCAACAAATGTTCTCAGAATTTGTCTTTTTCATCTCCTGGGAGACACTGGACACAGCTACTGGGCCAAGAGACATGAGGCCCAGCAGCTGAGAGATTCTATTTCAGATATCCACGCTACTGATGGCAGCTACTATCTCCTGAGGACCTACTGTGTGCTAGAGTTGTGCCAAGTACTTTCAAGCAACATTCACAGGAACCTTGTAAAATGGAGACTTATTTATGCTCCCACCATCATCTTCTGTCTGGATCATGACCAAGCTACCCACCTGGTCTCTGATTCCATACCTCTGCCTGCCTGTAACCCCCCAACCCTACCCCAGTCCCCACCCATCCTTTTCCCTCATCTATAAACACAAGGAAACCAAACCAGTCTTACCCTCAGAATGAATTTTATCCACTGAGCAAGCAGGATGAGTGCTGAGCTCCTCTCTGATTTGATTGGGGCGACAGTAGGCAGGGACTTGTCCTGGCCTGACGGCCACTTTGCAGGGAGAGAGTGCATACTGGCTGGCATCTCGTGACTAGCAGGGGCTCTAGTGGCCAAGGGGAGAGGTATGTGCAATATCCACTGATCATCAGAGAAAAACTGGCCTTTGGGTCATCCTTGGCCCTTGGGCCAGGAGTCCTGAGCATTGGCTCATCCATGGATGTATCCGTGACAATGGGCATCTTCTCCCCCTTAGACCATGTGATTACTAGAAAAACAGGAGAGCCTCCCTCTATGAGAATCTACTTCACTCATTCAGCAAAATCTATTGAGTTCCTACTAGGTGCTGGGCTCAGTGACCTCCACCAAGCTGGCAATGACAGATAGGCCAGCTGGACCCTCTGCTCTGTCCACTTTGGTTGCTGTCCCTGTCTCCCCTTTCACACTCCAGACCCTCCTGTTGTTCAATATCACACACTGCCCTCCCTCCTCCTTGCAGCTGGCCCCTGGTGTTTTGAGTGTCCTTGGAGCTGGGGCTGATGGATTAGGGGAGGGAAACAAACTGGCACATGGGGGACAAAGGACAGAGCCCTCAGAAATGACATGTTTTACACAAATTAATTTAAGCTCAAACAACCAAAGCAGAAGAAGCCGGTTAGATTCATTTTCTTAGTCAGCTTGTTCAAGCCTGGTATTAATCTACTCATCAGCTTAGTTCATTGGGAGAAAACATGCTTCTTCAGGAGTTTTCTAACGGAAAGTAAATGTCTCATCAGATTAAACATATTGACCTGAGAACAGTATTGATGTCAGACGGACTAATGAATGTCATTACAGGGAATGCGCAGTAGTCCTAGGAGGGACGCAACTGGCCATTAGGAATTCTCTGCAAACGGCCCAGCTATTGTGCAGGGACAGAATGTCGGTGGGTGAGGGTGCGGGGTGGCGGTAGGGGTGGGAAAGGAGATGGTGTGGAGCTGCTGATGTCCCTAGAGTGATAAATTCTATCAACTTTGAATAACGTGAAGGTGCATGGCCAAGGGAGGCACCAAGAGTGACTTGACTCATTGTTGGGTCCAAGGGGAGGACAATGGTTTAGCCTCTACAGAGGAAGGAGGGCAGGAGGGTCAGAGTTTGGGCATCAGAATACTGCTCCTCGTCCCAGGTCATCACACCACAAAGGATGAGGTTCAGTTCCAGCCCATCTTCACGAAGCTGAGGGCTATGCTGGGCACTTTCACATGCAACCTTCATAGAATTCAGGGAGACAGGCCTTTAGCTCAGGATTACAGATGGGGAAACTGAAGCTCAGAGGAGAAAATGGCCAGCAGTGTGTGGATGAGAGAACGGAGGCTGAGACCCAGCTTGGCTGACCCTGGTGGAGGTTTACCCTCCCTGCCCCGCCCTGCCACTCCCTCCTGGTGGTCTGTCTTCAGAGTCCTCCCCTCCCTCCTCCAGGACCCTGTGAGACCTCAGCTACAGCTGTGCTGGGAAGAGCTCTCTCTATGGCCACACAAGCCCACCGAGGTGTGAAGCAAATCACAGGGCTTGGGAGCCAGGGAGACCTGGATTTAAATATGTCCCAGAACACACCTGCCATGAGCCCTGGCCAACTTAGTGCTTAAGTCTCAGCGTCTTTACCAATAAAATGGGAATGGGCACTGCCACCCCACAGGCTTGCTGTGGCAAGCAAATGAATTAATA
>PVJN01045219.1:0-16991 GCA_004026805.1 Lasiurus borealis
GATTCCCACCCAGGTCTGCCAAGCTAGGCTTCCCATCAGGCTGGCTTCTGTTGGGGGCGGGGGGGGGGGGCCTCACCTGGAAGAGCTCGATCCTCTGCTCGTTGCGCTTGGAGCTGGGGTTGGGCACCCTCAAGACCCGGAATTCCGCCCGGAACAGGTTGGTTCCATTTTTCTCCACGGAAGACACGTTGAAGCGGAAAACCTTGGAGGTGATTCCTTTGGGGCAGACAGCCAGCTCATCTAGGAGACAAAGCAGCGGGAGGCATGGCATGAGTGAGACACGCGGGAGCCATGTGATACCAACAGACACTCGCCAAGGGGCCAAGGTCTCACCTGTGACCTTTCTGGAGGCTTGAGGCCTCAGACCTAAAGGTGGAGATAGGAAGAAGATTCTTGATGGCCCTGGAATCACACACAGACCTGAGAGAGGAGAGGAGAGTCCCAGAGCCCCAGGACATAGCACCAAAGGCAGGCCAGTCAACTGTAATCACTTTCCTCCCATTGCCTTCACATCATCTCCAGCAGGCTCTCCGGCCTGCTCTTCCTACTCTTTCAGAAAATACAGATTCTCAGGAGATCTCAGCTGTCCCTCCTAGTAGTTTAATCATCTCATAGCCCCTGGGTTCATTCATTCATGTGTTCATTCATTTATTTTATTACTACTGGCCCGGTGCATGAAATTTGTGCATGGGGATGGGTGTGGGGGGTGTGGATGTGTGTCCTTCAGCCCAACCTGCACCCTCACCAATCTGGGATCCCTCAAGGGATGTCTGACTGCCCATTTAGGCCTGATCCTAGTGGGGCAGTCAGACATCACTCTCACAATCCAGGACTGCTGGCTCCCAACTGCTTGCCTGCTTGCTTGCCTGATTGCCCCTAACCACTTCTGCCTGCCAACCTGATCACCTCTAACCACTCCTCTGCCAGCCTGATTGACACCTAACTGCTCCCCTACTGGCCCGATTGCACCTAACAGCCCTCCCCTGCAGGCCTGATCACCCCCAACTGCCCTCCCTTACAGGTCTGGTACCACCCAACTGCCCTCCCCTGCTGGCCTGATTGCCCACAACTGCCCTCCCCTACCGGCCATCTTGTAGTGGCCATTTTGTGTCCACATGGGGGCAGCCATCTTTGACCACATGGGGGCAGCCATCTTGTGTGTTGGAGTGATGATCAATTTGCATATTACCTCTTTATTATATAGAATTTAAAAAAAAATATTTTTATTGATTTAGAGAGGAAAGGTGATGAGAAAAAAAATTATTGATTGGCTGCCTTCTGCATGCCCCACACTGGGGGAATGAGCTGGCAACCAAGGCATGTGCTCTGATCAGGAATAGAACCATGACCTCCTGGTTCATAGGTCAATGCTCAATTGCTGAGCCACACTGACCAGGCTGTTCATTCATTTATTGAGCATGTGTTTAACAAATACTATGTACCAATAACAGTGCTAACACCAGACACACAAAAAATGAGTAGACATGGCCCTGCCTTCAAGAAGGTTAATATACAGGGGGAGATCATTAACACCTGGGCCCAAATAACAGGGCCAGAGGGAACGTGTTGAGGGCTTTCGGAGTAGCCCATGATGCTGCAAAGAGATCAGAGGAGGGAGAAAGCAGAGAACACACTTCATGGAAGAGGAGATATTTGGCCTGGGTCCTGCAGGAGGAAAGAGTTTGAGGATGAAGAGGAAAGAAATTTCACTGGAAACAAAGGCAGAACAGGGAGGAAAGGCAGGTGAGTAAGAGTGACCCTCCTGGAGCAAATGAGATTCAGTTAAGACAGTAGAGAGGGGGCCACATGCAGGGAGGCTGAAATATCAGACCGAGGGGTTGGGTTTTATCTCATTAACAGTAGGGAAACAAAAAGTGTCAGTGCCGTTCAGCAACATAATCCACAGCGGGTTTCAGACCTAATGAGGCAACATTGGTCTGGCAAAGAGCCCACATCTCGTGCCTGGCAGACCAACAGGTGTTTAGCTGTTTCTTTACACCGAGCTGGTCCCTCACCATGGCTCCTTTCTCTCTAGGAGTTTCTTCCCTTGACTGTCTCTGCTATGCCAGCCTCCATCACCCCACAGCCTCTTCGTCCCTGTCCATGAGACAAAAGGCAGCGAATGCTCTTACCCGCCCCTGAGAGCCTGATACAAGAAAGATCTTATCTTTTCTCCTGTACACTTGACAGCCTCAAGGTCGGAGCAGCATTAACACCCAGAGAAACACTTTCTACACAAATGGTAACGGAACTTGAAACTCAAGCTCAGAGACCCAGATTCCACACATAATGGACATGACTGGAATGAGCTCATAATCACCCAAGTGGGGGGTTTAGGAAGTCACGACAAGGCGGGAAGGATCAGAGGCCTGGAATCAAGCAAATGCGCTACTGATCTTTAGGAAAGGATGAGTGAGCGTTTCTGGAAATGCCATCTGGTGGGCCTGACACCGGTTCTGAGGAAATTAACGGAACAGATGTTAGAAAAACAAATGTGTGAATGCCGGCTAATGAAGCCCTGATTAATAATTGGCTTTGAAAGAACAAATCCTGCCAAGTATTCCCTGATCCATTTCAGACAGAACCAAAGAGAGGACTCGCGATGGCAATTTACATTTGAAGGGTGCAAGTTTATCACCCTCCGAGAAGCTACTTGGACGGGCAACCCTCTTGAGTCCTGACATCCTTGGTTCTGGAGGGAGCTGTCATCAACACGACTTAGTTCTAATAGTACCTCCAGGAACTGCTGAAGGAGGGAGGAAAGGATATGTCAGTGCAACGTGTGCGTTGGTGTGAAAAAGGAAAGGGGAACAGGAAAATGGCACGTGCCCGTGAGGAGTCCAGACAACAGGCAGCCAGGAGAGGGGGGAGCGAGGAGCTAAGAGAGTCTTCGAGACACCCGAGTGACCATCCCTCCTCGGTTTCTTCCAGCCCATCAATTACAGATCTGTTCCCAAAGGACTGACTCCTCTCGGCGGGAATTCCAAGGAGATTTCAAGGAGGTAAGAAGCGTCACTATTTTTTTTTTTTTTATCACTAGGACCTACAGATTTCTAACATGTTAGGGGGCTGTCTCCCTTCAGATAAAGAAACGGATATCCAGAGCAGTCTTAGCCAGGGTCACACAGGAGCAAATTGACACTAAGAAGCAATGCTCAGGCACTATTGTTATTGATGTAAAAAAAGAACTCCCCAGGAGAGAAAAGAAAATGTGATCATCTTCTTGACAATTAAATTCACTGAATAATAATGATGTTTAAATCATTTGTGGAATTAAGTATGAGTGTAAATAAGTAACCAAAGTGTAATAGCACAACCTTAGGTTGCATAGAACTTGTATTAACTCAGTCTAACAACCCTTGAGGAGAATGAAAATAAGTAAAATTTACCATTTTACACATGAGAAGAGGGAGCGGCAGGAAAGTTCAATTACTTTCACAAGGTCACTGGGCCAATAGATGGCAGAGGTGGGACTTGAGCCAGGTCTTCTGTACCTTTTATTGAAGCGGAGACTCTGGAAGTCTCCTGAGAGGTCACCCAGTAGAGGGAAGGTTTCACCAACAAAAACGGGGGCGGGGTTCCACGAAATGGATCTATGAATGCCAACCGGTGCTTCAGACGGGAGCCAATCCCCAGTCAGCTCTGTGGCCGAACCCCCGCTTCTGCAGAACACTAGTATTCCTGAGAGCTGGACGCGGGGGCTGACCTTTCCAAATTAAATCATGACCAACTTTTTCCATTACGAACACAATATATAGATTGATGGCTGCCATTTTCTCTTTGGAGAGGAAAACAAGCAAAAAAAAATATTTATGAGAGTATTCATGGAAAAACCTGGAAACAGCTGACTGTGGTTTCAGGCCGTGCCATTTGAAATGTTTGCAGACACCTGGGCTCCTAGCTGAGCCTTTGCTTGTACACATCATTTCTGCTGGGAAAATCGCTGCTGCTTCCAGTGACCGGACTACATATATCAGTGTGGCCGCGCTTCTTTATCCCAGCTGTGCCGTATAATCACCTGGAGAGCTTTAAAAACAGATGCTGTGCTGGACCCACTCCCCAGTACAGATTCTCACTGCACTGGAGCGTGGGTGGGTCCAGAGCTTGCTTGCTTTTTTTTTCTTTTTTTTAAGATTTCCAGATGATTCTAATGTGTAGCCAGGGTTGAGAACCACAGTTTATAGTGCTTTGCAAAGGGTGCCATGGCTTCCAGATGTTCTGGAAGTTTGAGAAGCCACAGCTTTCATGGTTTAACCTTTCAATGGATTAACCTTTAAATGTATTAGACATGTTGTTTGGCCAATGCATCATTTTTTTTTTTAATTTTTGAGTTAGAAGACTATAAGCATTTTAAGCTAGTTTTAAAAGTTGGGCAAGTTTTACAGAAAGATATACAGATTTTCTGCTGTTCTAGTCAAGCTGGACTATAGTCCTAACTGAAAAACTCAGTCCACACTGAGCTGTATCCCTTTTTAATGGGGCATGTGCCCTCCAGGCCCCTTCCACCACCACCTACCCACCCACCTGCCCTATACACTCTAGTCTCCCCATGACCAGAGACCAGGTGCCCTGTGCAGTCTGCCCTGGTGCTTGGGCTGTGGCTTTTCTGCTGGATTGTTTGCATTCACTGCCCAGCCTCTGTGGGCACTCATATTTGCAGCCGCTCTGAGGGAAGGTTGTGCCCTAGCTCACGGCGTCTTCTGCTTCAATGAGTTCACGAAGCAATGGGAAGCTCGGAAATCCAGAATCCCCGGAGATTCTGAGTCTGTAATGGTGGGATGGGGCCTGGGAATCCAGCCTTCCCACTCACCTACCCTCTGGACTACATTAGGACAAACACTGACTGGTGTGGGGAGAAGAGCATTGGCACTAGACCAGCAGTTCTCAACCTGTGGGTCTCGACCCCTTCGGGGGTCGAACGACCCTTTCACAGGGGTCGCCTAAGACCATCGGAAAATGCAGATATTTACATCATCATGCATAACAGTAGCAAAATTTCATGGTTGGGGGTCACCACCACATGAGGAACTGTATGCAAGGGTTGTGGCCTTAGGAAGGTTGAGAACCACTGCATTAGACTAAATGAGTTCTCTTTATATGTCTTTTCATTTTCAGAATGAGCACCATCTGAAGGTAGCAGCCAGAAAAAAAAGAAAGGCCAAAATACCGAGTTTTCTCAGGGACTCTGGGCTTGCTAGTTGTCTTAGCACCGCCCTCTGATGAAAATAAGAGTCCCCCGCCAGACACAGGTAATTACCATCCAGGAGATAAAATGACACCACACTGGGGATCTCTTGATAACACCGGTAACAGAGGAACTGAAAACGCTACGTCTTCCCCACCAGTGGGTCAGAGAAAGCCTCAACCCACTTCCCAGAGCGAAATCCTGGAGAATTAGAAAAGAGATTACCATCTTGCCTTCACTCTCTGCGGAGACTATGTTGAATCATCCCAGATGCAACCATAAAAATTGTCTCAGCTAAAAAGGACTTTAGAGATTAGCTCTGACTTTACAGATGAGGAAACTGAGGCTTAGGGAGGTAACCCAACTAGTTTCAATGTGGTGCACTTGCATAGTCTGCTTGAGACTCTTCATTAGATAAAGAAAAACCCTTTGCTCTGTCTGTGTGGCTCAGTGGTTGAGTGTTGACCTATGAACCAGGAGGTCAAGGTTCGATTTCAGGTTGGGGCACTTTCTCCAGGTTGCAGGTTCCATCCCCAGTGGGGCAGGGTTGGGGGGGGGGTAAGGGGAAGGAGGGACATGCAGGAGGCAGGCAATTAATGATTCTTTCTCATCATGGATGTTTCCATCTCTCTCTCCTTTCCTCTCTGAAATCAATAATATGAAGAAGAAAAAAAAAACTTTCACTGAATTTGGGGAAAATTTGGAGCAATGTGAATCCCCTGGCCATCAAATAAGGCAGAGCTAAGAAAGAAGGCAACTCGGTTCATTGCTCTGTAATCTGCACCCGGGGTTACTATACTAAGAGAATAGCTCCTATCCCCTCCTGCCTGGTCCAGTGTGTGATTCATTCATGTCAACCAAAATCCCATTGGAGCCTACAGGTTAAAGGTAAGACTTATAAATGTGTATTCTGTACATTTGTGTTCGTGTTTACTAGCAGGCCTTCTTGCAGGCAGAAGGCCTAGGTGAGAGTCCCTGATCTTTTGGGGCAAATTACTTAACTGATGCGTCCTCTCGTCTCTCACCTTGGTGCCCTTTCTCCTGCAGGAAATGATTCCTTCCTGCTCTCAGCTCTCCAGGCACTCCTGCACCTTGCCCCAGCTCCTGCTGGCACTTCCCTCCCAGTGCCTGCTCACTGCTCAGGGAGGGGGCTGAGGGTGACAAAGTATGGAGGGGAATGCGATCTCATCCCCTCTCAGCAGAGGCCCTGGCACTGAGATCCTGGCACGGAGACCCTGTGAGTGCCCCACTGCAGACCCAGCGCCACCTCGGCCACCTTCTCCGGTCCAGGACAGGCTTCCCTCACCCTAAGCCTCTGATGGTGGCTCCCTGCTCCGGCTCAGCATCTGTTGGGCGTGTGCATCTGCCCGCTGCCTTCTTTATAAGCAGTGTGCCTTGTGTGTCTGCCTCTCCGGGGCTGGCTCAGCACCTGACCAGCTGCAGGGCGGGCCCGGGCTGTGTCTGCTCAGCCTCTGTGTCACCTCCAACAGCTGCAGAGAGTCTAGGCCTGCTTCCTGTTTGCACCTGCAAGAACTCCTTGGCATTGCCCGTGTCCCACTGGGCCCTGCCCATCCCCACGACATCCTGTGTAGCATCCTGCTCACTGTGCCAGGGTTTGCTCCCTGCCTGACCGTGGCTTCCTGGCCCCTGGGCCACCCCTGATCTGCTAGTTTTAGGGTCCTAGTACCGCACCTTGGAGCTGCCTAGCCCTGCCCTGGCTTCTCCCCAAGACTATCCACTATTTGTGCCCTGAGACTGCACAAAATGGAGGTCCACTGGCAATGTATAGTCTGGATTTGTACAGTAGAGAAGTGCATGTGCTCAAATGACATACTCCCACACACACGTCCCCTCTGCACCCACAGCCACACCCCCCACCCACTCTTCCCATGACATGCAGACGCAAAAAGGCCGTCAGCAACCATCTACACGTGAGAGCCACAACTCGGCCTTCCCCTGTCCACAGGCCTAGAAGGCACCCATTTTGAGCACATGCATCTCTCCACTGTACAAATCCAGATGTACATTGCCCTGGGGGCGCTCGCATCTCCCTGGCTCATTCATTCTCAGCTGGGGATTCCAGGCTGGCTGGGCCCTGGTGACTCACAGGCCCTCCCTCCTCCCTGGGACTCCTCCTCCTGACCTGGATCATTAGGGCCCCGGGGCCTTCCCTCTTGCCCTGAGCTCTCCTCAGGCCTCTCCTGCTGACTTTAGCTTTCCGCCCTCCTCCACGACCAGGGCCACTCTCTCCCGCCTTCATAGGTGCCAGCGGGCGCAGGCTTAGCCACGCAGCTGACCCGGTGCCTCCGGGAACGGTGGGCCCCTGGCAGACCCTGGGCAGGGAGCGCTAGTTCCTTATCCTATGGCCTCCGCCCCACACAGTAGCCACATCCTAAGGCCGGGCGCCCCGGGGCAGCCACAGGACACCAGCGTGGGAACCCCGCCCCAGTAACCACAGCTCCCACTGGGGCCTTTTGCACCTTCCGCCAGAGCTGGTCCACCCATCAGCCGCTCACTCCTCTTCCTTCTCTCTGGCCAGGTTCCTTTCAACCCCTGCGGCTCCCCGCTGCTGACCATCCTCACCCAGTGTGCTCCATCCCCCCCCCCCAGCCCCCACTCTGGGCACTGCCCCCCTCCCAGGTGAGCTGGGGCTGAGGTGGCCAGGGTGGCGAGGACACCTGCTGGTAGGAAAAGCAAACAGAGCAGCTCCCAGCATCCCTGGCTCGCATTCCTCCTTCCTGGGCTGTCAGTGTCTCAACATCTGCCAAATCTCTCTCTCTCATGTTGAAGTTTTTAAAATCCCCGTTCAATAAACACACATGACTTCCACACATGTACAAACACACAGATGTCTCACCCAGAAGCCTCCCAGCTCCTCGGCACAGACGGGAGCCCCCTGGGAGGACATACTCCCAGACACACGTCCCCTCGGCACCCACGGCCACACCTCCCACCCACTCTTCCGGGGACACGCAGACACACACAAAAGGGCCGCCGGCAACCATCCACACGTGAGGGCCACCACCGCGCCTTCCCGTGTCCACGGGCCTAGCCGGCACCCATTTTGAGCACATGCACTTCTCTACTGTACAAATCCGGACTGCAACATCGCCCTACAGCACATGTCCATGTGGACAGAGGTGTGTACCCTTCCCCCACGCCCACCGCTCACGTGGGTCACGTGTGTGGCGGAGACTGCAGGATGATGCTTCTGGCCTGGGCTTCAAAAGCGTGCCCTACATTAATCTGTAGCTCTTCTTCCCCCAAACTGGGAAAACTGAACCGGAGATGCTTCACAGCGAGCTGGGGAAAGCAGGGAGAAGACGGGGGTCTCCGGAGTCCTGGCACCGTAGGGCTTGAGAGAGAGCGCGGCCCTGCC
The DNA here is from genome assembly GCA_004026805.1 of Lasiurus borealis. Lineage (NCBI taxonomy): Eukaryota > Metazoa > Chordata > Mammalia > Chiroptera > Vespertilionidae > Lasiurus > Lasiurus borealis. Next base: position 8,565 of record PVJN01045219.1, read on the forward strand.
CCTTTCTGACACCTATATGCCTGCCGTGACCCATCCGCCCGCATGGCATCTGCGACAGGGCACATATGTTAACAGGACGACACACGCAGTTCCCAATTAAGATCAGTCCAGGACGGGGTGTGAGTTCAGCAAGCCGCTCCACTCCAGGACTGCCGGTCTCTCCCAGAGGTGCCCGGCTCCTACCAGAGCGGCTCTGTCTCCCTCCCCACCCACCTCTCCAGCCCCGACTGCCCTTCCCACCTCCTGCGCCTGGGTGTGTGTGGGTGGACGGGGGACCCTGCTGTGTGGCCACCGCCAGGCCTCCCCCTCGGTGGGACTCCCCACTCCAGTCCAGACCCTCCAGAGCAGACACCCCCCCGTGCAAACTTGGACTTACTGTGCTCCGCCAGCCCCTGGATCATGTCGAATTTGTGGATTTCTTTGGCATAGTACTCCCACTCAGTGTTCTCCTGCGTGCAGCCGTCCTCCCTCTCCTCCAGCAGATCCCTGGTGCTGTTGTACAGGGCCAGGATCTGGTAGGGGACGTGGGTCATCACCGAGGGCTCGGGGGGACTGGTGAGCCTGAGTTTGCTCAAGATCTGTCCCCGAATGGCTTCCACTCGCTTCTTCTTGATGTGGCTGAAGTCCAAGGTGGTGCAAGTGGACAGAGCGAGGCTGGCCGTGGCGAAGTTCAGCAGGGCCAGGAGCGCCAGAGCCCTTTGCAAGTGCATCTTCCTGGGCGAGCCGGGGGGCAGAGGGGCCGGGGGCGCTGGGAGGCCTGGCGAGGGGGAGACCCCGGCAGGCGTGCAGGAGGAGGGAGGAAAACCAGGCGGCCTCCCCAGATCCCGGAGACTGAGGCTTGGCAAGAAGGTGCATGAACTCACTGCACCGCGAGGGCTTCAGGACTTCCAGGAAGCGCTGGCAACCCTGAGCGCCGAGCAGCCGACTGTGCGCCTTGTCGCTCTTGGTTCCTTCTCCATGTGTCTGAACAGGTTCTGCCGGGCTCGGACTCCCCAGCAAGCCAGGTGGAGGGCACGCGGAGGGCTGGGAGGGGTGGCGAGGCAGCTGGGAGTAAGAAGGGAGCTGGAGTTTTTCCTTAGGTAAAAATAAATAGAGCGGATATCTGATATTGCCAAAGGCTGCTTGGCGATGGAGAGAAAGTGTTCTTTTTTTTTTTTTTCCTTTTTTCTTTCTTTTTTTAAAGACGGAGCAGACAGACCATGGCTTGGGTCCCAAAATCAAAATATTTGCCTTGTCCCGAAGAAAAAAAAAATAAGGAAAGAGAATGAAAAAAAAAAGAAAAGAAATGTTAAAAAAGAAAAGGAGTCAGATCACCAGTGAGTAGGCGGGGAGAGGCAGGGCTGGGCGGCGGGCGGCCTGGCTAAAGGTGAGGGCAGCGGAGGACACACTTGTCTCCCGGGCGCACCATTCATGCTTTCTCTCGGGGGTGCACCTCCCCGGGGCTTCCTAAGTGACTTTGTTCACGCTGCCTCTCGTCTTCATTGGCTGGGGCGTGGGGGTATGTGCAAGGGGAAGGCAGCCAGGACAGGCCCCTGGAAAGCAGCCCCAATCATCCACTTGGACAGCCCCGGGGTCACCAGCACCTCGGCTTGTCTTCTCCCTCAGCCATGGCTCCTGCTCCCTGCTTCTCTTTTAAAAAAATAAAAAAATATATAAAATATAAAATAAAATAATAAAAAGGAGAAGGAAGAAAAAAGAGAAGCCAGCTCACTGCACGCCTGCTCCGGAAAGCGGTTACACTCCTCCTTTCTCAGGCTTCTTCTCCCATCTCTCTGCTCCCTCTGGCTGCTTCCCTCGGACCGGGCTCTCGGCTTCCCTCCCTTTCTCTCTCTCTCTCTCTCCCCTGCTTCTCCCTCTCCTCTCCCTCTCTCTCTCGCACACATGCACACACACACTGCTTTCTCTATTTCTCTCCGCTGAAATTTTATACCTCCCTCCGATGACGTCTCCGGTCCGGGGTGGGGGAGGGAGGGCCCGCGCACGCAGCCCCGGCCGCTGCACAGCGCTCTGGTCTTAATGTTTTAAACAGGCGCCGGCGGAGCCCGTTTGAAAAAATACTTTGCGCGTCCGCTCGTGTCGTTCGACGACGACGACGTGGTGGTGAGCGGAGAGCTCCTCTCCCCTCCTCTTGGAGTCACTCCTGCTACACGTTGACTGTTTTTCTGGAAAGTTACTCCGGGCGCATCCCCTCCTCCCTCCTCTCTCCTCTCTCCCCCGACTCCCGCGCCCGCTCCAGCTGCTGTCAGTCCGTCCTCTCCTGGCCGGCCTCTGGCTCGCTCCCTCCCCGGCCGCGCGCCCCGGGCCGCCCCGGGCCAGCCGGCCAGGCAGGCCGGACGCTGGGCAGGGGCCACCGGAGCGCGCGGGGCCGGAGCGCGCGGGGCCCCCGCCTCGGTGAAGGGGGACACGCCCGGTGTGGGAACGGGCTTGGACTTGGGTTCGGCTCCGTGGCCATCCTGGCCCCGATTCTTCATTGACAAGACCGGAGCCGGCCAGGCAGCTCGGAGAGGCTTGGAGAGGCTCGGAGAGGCTTGGAGAGGCTCCAGGGGCGCTGAAAATGGTGGCGTTTTCCGGCAGATCGAGGGTGCCCTCTGGCGTGGCGAGGCCGCCAGTGACGGAGGCTCTGCGGGTCGGAGCTGGGAGGGCTGGGCAGGGGCTGGGGCTGGGGCTGGGGCTGGGGATGGGGATGGGGCTGGGGAGAGGGGGTTTGGGGAGAGGCAGAGCGCGCGAGCCCGGTCCTCCGGGAATCGCCTCCCTCTCGGCCCGGCCCGGCCCGGCCCCGGCGGCGTGCGCACAAGTGCACCGCTCCCCCCGGAGCCCGGCCCGCAGCCGCGCGCTCGCAGAAATGTCCTCCAGATGTGCCGGCCTCACCCGCCTGGGGTTCCGCGGGGATCTGCGTCAGCGGGCGCACAGTCAGCAGCTGGCAGGAGCCCATTTCCGAGAGGGGTGAGGGGAATTTTCCTCTCCGCCTTCCTGCTGCTGCTCGCCCCGAGCTTCTTCTAGGTGTTTCCCCCGGAGACAATCCACGCGGGACCAGCCCCTGCATGGAAACACTTTCTTAGAAGTCAGGGCTGCTCCCTGCCGCCCACCCCACCTCACCCCGGCCTTCCAGCCCCTTCCAGCCAGGCCTGGTTCCTGCTCCTGGCTCCTAGGCTACTAACCGAGGAAGGGCGATGCTCATTGCATCCCGGGAAAACGGTGGATCAGTTTACAATGGAAGAAATTAAGGCCCAGAGAGATTTTTTAAAAAGAATATCTTTATTGATTTCAGAGAGAAAGGGAGAGAGAGAGGAAGAGAGACAGAGAGAGAAACATCAATAAGAGAGAATCATTGATTGGCTGCCTCCTGCTTGCCCCAACTGGGGATCAGGCCCACAACCGGGGCATGTGCCCTTGACCGCAATCAAACCTGGGACCCTTCAGTCCACAGGCCGACATTCTATCCACTGAGTCAAATCAGCCAGGGCCACAGAGGGATTTTTAAAAATCCACACTGCTGCCCAGTAAGTGTGGCTCAGCGGTCCGGGAGTGGACCCAGGAACCAGGAGCTTCTGGTCAGGGCACATGCTCTGGTTGGTTGCCCAGTAGGGGTGCGTGCAGGAGGCAGCGGGTCAATGATGTTCCTATCTCATGGATGTTACTATCTCTATCCCTCTCCCTTCCTCTTTCTCCAAAAATCAATAAAAACACATTTAAAAGTAAAATCAAATAAAACACTTATGAGTGCTGGAGGTGATATTTAATAGGGGCTTTCTGGTTTGCAAGGGCATTATTGTCATTTGCATAACAAATGAGGAAACCTAGGTGTAGAAAGCCTAAAAATAACATGTAGTCAGTTTGTATCACCACTGACATTTAGACTGCGGAGTCTATTGCAGGTCTATGAATATAACTATGCCTCTGAAATTCAGCCAGCCTCCGAAAAATGTGTTTGATGTTCACTCTATGCCAGGCACGGTTATAGGCTCTGTGGATTCAGCAGTGAACATAAACTAACAAAATCCTTGGGCACGTGGGGCTTACATTCTAGAGGTGGAGGTGGGACAGTAGGGAAGGCAATAAATGAAAGAAAATAAAACAGGAAAGGAGGATAGGGAGTGTCTACTTGGCGGCGAGGGATGGGGGTTGTGGAGGCGGGAAAGGGAATGTTGAAATTTAAAATAGATGTTTCAGTTTTAAGTCAGAGAACGCCTTTCTGAAGCTTTATGCAAACACTTGCAAAATAGGCAGGAAAATTATTAAAGTTATATCTGGACCTCACCACTACTAAATCAATCTCTAGGCCTGGGACCCTGTTATATGTTCTTTTAACAAGTCTCACAGGTGACCCCGGTACCCATCAAGGTTTGGAAACCACTGTTCTAGGGCTTCTTTCTGCCCAATGGTCAACTTTTTTTTTTAAATATATTTTATTGATTTTTTACAGAGAGGAAGGGAGAGATAGAAAGTCAGAAACATCGATGAGAGAGAGACATCAATCAGCTGCCTCCTGCATGCCCCACAGTGGAGATGTGCCCGCAACCAGGATACATGCCCCCGATTGGAATCGAACCTGGGACCTTTCGGTCCAAAAGCCGACGCTCTCTCCATTGAGCCAAACCAGTCTCGGCCAACAGTCAACTTTTTGTTGTTAATCCTCACCCAAAGATATTTTCCCCATTGATTCTGTTAGAGAGTGGAGGAGAGGGTTGGAACAAGGAAGAGAGAGAAAGAGAGAGAGGGGAGACTTGGGTGGGGATCGAACCTGCAATCCAGGTACGTACCCTTGACTGGGAAGGGAACGGGTGACCCTAACCACTGAGAACACCAGCCAGGGCTGCATAGGTCAACTTTTGCTTTCAGGGAGAAGAAGGAGTAAAAGTTTGGAAACTAGTTATAAGGTGGTTGTGGCATCTCTATGAGCTCACAAGAAATGAAAATATCCAAAGATTAATTCCTTCTTCCGCTTCTGGTGCCAAAGAAGGGAATAGGGATGAATTGGAGCCTGTATTTCATCTGTTTGGGATTTGGACTTTTGGCAATGAATGTTTATTCAGATTAAAATCACATAGGGTAGCCTGGCCAGCATTGCTCAGTGGTTTGATCATCGACCTATGAACCAGGAGGGCACATGCCTGGGTTGTAGTACTGATCCCCAGTGTGGGGTGTGCAGGAGGCAGCCAGTCAATGATTCCCTCTCATCATTGATGTTTCTATCTCTCTCTCCCTCTCCTTTCCTCTCTGAAATCAATAAAAATCTATATTTTTTATTTATTTAATTTTATTTTTTAAATACATTTTATTGATTTTTATAGGGAGGAAGGGAAAGGGATAGAGAGTCAGAAACATCAATGAGAGAGACATTGATCAGCTACCTCCCGCGTGCCTGCAACCAAGGTACATGCCCCTGACCGGAACCAAACCTGGAACCCTTCAGTCCACAGGCTGACGCTCTATCCACTGAGCCAAACTGGTTGCGGCAAAATATATGTATTTTTAAAAAGCTATTTCTGGTGGTAACTCTTATTATGGGTAAGGCCTCTAATTTAAATTCTTTAAGGGAGACGTAAAAGTTTATTTTGAGCCCCCAGGGCTCCATTGTCTTCAGCTCAAAATATGAAAATGCCTGATACACCCTACTGGGGATCCAGCCTGCAACCCTGGCATATGCCCTTGACCAGAATTGAACTGGACCTTTCAGTCCACAGGCTGACACTATCCACTGAGCCAAACTGGCTAGGGCCAGAAAGAACTTTTTGTATCTATATCTCTGTTTATCTATAGGGCAGGGCAAACCTCTAATTACTGAACATCTGCTCTTCTTTTCCTGCAATGATATTCATCCCCAAGGTTTCTTACTTCATCCCTTAGCTCAGAATGTCACATGTACCTTATTTCCTCTTTTTATCTCTGAACTTCTCACGTATATAGGATCTCTGACTCTTTCATATATTGGGGTTCCCATATTTAAGTAATTAAATTTGGTCATTTTCTCTTGTTAACGTATCTCATGCTGATTTGATCATTACACCAGCCAAAAGAACTCAGAGGGTAAAGGAAAGCTTCTTCTCCCCTCACACTGGGAATTTGGGGGACATCTTCCTTTACTGGCTGAGGAGAATGGCTGGCATTCAGTAATATGTGCTGAAGAAAAATACTCCATGAAATAAGCCAGACATAAAAGAACACATACTGCGTGTTTCCACTTCTATACATTTTAAAACCAGGCAAATATAGGGATAGTAGACAGGAGAAAGTTGATAATGATTGAAAGGGGTGGCAGGTTGGTGGCAGAGGGGGTGCTTTTGAAGTGTTGGCAATATTCTATTGTCTGACCTTGCTCATGGTTATATGGGTGTGGCAACTCATTAAAGTATATTTTGTTAAAAAAAAAACAAGCAAACACACACACAAAAAAAAACTCAACACCAAAAAAAGAAAAGAAAAATACTCCAGTAAGATATGGTGTCAGAAAGGTGCCTAGCTCTCTAATGATTTCCCTCAGGCCATCTCTTTGCACATCTTCAGTTGTGGAATCATTGAATATTGCTGCTGCTTACTCTATGTTGTTGGAAGGATTATTTGACTTTTGCAAGTTATTAGTTCTGGGGTTTTTGATGTGTTGGTTCAGCTTCTCTGTGAAGTTTCTGAAGACAGAGATTATGTGTATTGCATTTTCTGTTATAAACCACTTATTAACACCTGATCCTTGTAGCCCTAGTCCTCAGTTGTGCAACGGAGATAATGCAATATATCTTGTTTCCCGTACAAGGTTGTTATGCCCTTTACATGAGCTAATAACTGTGACGGTCCTTTGTACATTGTAAAGAACTATATAAACGAGAGAGATCAGAATAGTCACTCCTACTTTGCTTTGCAATGAATAACATGTACTTAAAAAAGGACAAATGCTTTCCCACTGTCCCACAGCGACCAGCCTTAGCGGAATGTGATACCTGGCAGTTCCTTCCGGATGTCAAGCAAGGCACGTTTAGGAAATATTTAAGTTGGAGGATGGCCCAGAGAACCCAGGAATAATGCCTCGGCCCTTTAAATTTCGGGACGGAAGGGCGGAGCCATCGCCAGGGACGCCAAGGGGCCGCTAGGTTTCCAGGAAGTGACGTCAGGCGGCCGCGGAGATGGAGGACGTGCTGGACCTGGGCGAGGAGCGGCGCCGCGGCCCGGCCACCTCCGTGAGGACCGCCGCGGGGGCGGAAGGCGGGTGGGGGCCGGAATTTGGCGGGTGGGGAGGCCCGGCTCCGCGGCCCGGCTCCCTGCGGGGCCTCCTGCGGCCCGTCCCCGCGGCCGGAGCGGGCGGGAGCCGCACTGCGGGGGGCGGGGAGGAGGCGGTGGCTTCGGGCGCCCCGCCCCCGGGCCGCGGTGGCTCAGCCTGGGGGTCGCTCTCCTTAAAATGTCAAAAAGTGGGAAACCGGCCTCCCTCCGGGGTCGGTGGAAACGTTCCCCGTTTTCCTTTGCTTTCCGGGGCCCCAAGTGCGAACTTCCCCAGAAAGGCCATTTCTGGCGCCCCGGCCGGGCTCGCCCTTGCGCCCCTTCTAGGGCTTTCCCGTCGGACTGTGCTTGGGGCCAGGCTTACACACAAACCGCAGTGTTTTAATATACAGGGAGGGCAGGGCTGGGCCTTTTTTTTTTTCTTTTCTTTTTGCCCCGGGGAGGTGGGCTTTTCCTCAGTTTTGTAGTTAAGGAAAGCAAGACTCAGATTTATAACGTGGAGAGCTGGGGCCCAGAGGTCAGATGGCATCTAAAGCTGGTGCGAGTCTCTAAAAAAAAGTTAACCTCTCAGAACCTCGGGTTCCTCGTCTCAGAGGGATGCTGCTGTCAGCTTCAAGGAGTTGCAGCGGAGACGAGTGCATGGCAAAGCGTTAACCCGGCGCCCGGCGGGTGCTAGGTTATTAGAAGACGTTCGCTGCTGCTGGTCTGCAGCTGTGATTGACCCAGGGTCCTAGGGGTCATAATAAACCAAGCCAGAGTCAGCGATTTTTTAACTCCGGTCACACCCCCTCCAAGCCCTTGTACCTTGAGAAGAGTCAGGATTTACATTTACTAAAAGATGGAGCCACCGGGCAGATCTTTATAGTTTGCGCTGTGGACTGTGGAATCTCTCTTGTTTTTTGAATACCTTGATAGCATCTGATGTACTTACTCCACGGCACTGGATAGGAGCGCCTCCCTAAGGGAGAGCTGAAGCACAGGAACAAATTGTTCTAGGAGGAAGCTGGTTGCTTGATGGACCAAGGAGAATATTTATTTAGGTCACCAGGCTTTTCTGATAATGTGAACTTGTTTAGTGCCTGGTTATATAAATGTAGTTCTTCATCCTTTCAACAAACATTTATTGAGCCTTTATTGTGCATCAAGCATTTTCATAGGTGCTGGAGATATAGTAGTGAGTGAATAAAACAAAGTCTTTGACCTTATGGCGCTTAAATTCCA
>PVJN01045220.1:0-16991 GCA_004026805.1 Lasiurus borealis
GGGGGAGGGAGGGCACCACGTGGCGAGAAGATAAGAGTCGGCAGGAGTTTGTGAGGAGAGACACGAGGTTGCACCGGGGAGGGGGGCACGTGGTGGCAGGAAATGAGGGGGGTGATTTGTGTGGAGATAAGAGACAGGCATGAGGTTGTGTGGGGGAGGGGGACAAGGGGGAAAGAGGACAGGTTAGAGAGAGCGGACGATAAAGCTGGCCCTCCCAGCCACCCTTTGAGGCTCATTCGAGAGTCTCCCAGCCCTGGTTGGCACTGCCCCAGGGACAGGCCTCCAGTGCTGGTCCCTCCTCCCTCCCTCCCTCCTTTCCTCAGCCCCCCCTCCCCCAGGCCCAGCTCTGCTCGGCTCACCTTGGCACGGACGTTCTCATAGGAGGCTGGGCTGACGAGGGAGAAGCAGATGAGGAAGACATCCTAGGGACAGAGCGGGCCAGGGCTACCCGTGAGGGGAGGCCCGGGTGTCCCACCTGCAGCCCCTCCTCACCCCTGGAGCGCTGAGCAGTGGAGCAGCCCAAGGGAACACGGGGGAGGGGGGAGAGGGGTAGGGTAAGGTCCAGCCTGCTGCCTGTTTATCCAACACTTCCCAGTGTCCTTAAAGCTCCCTCCTCACACAGACCTGGCAGCAGGGCTGCCACCCATTCTGCAGATGGCAAGAGTGAGGCTGCCAAGGTTAGCGAGCTGCCATCAGGAGCTCCAGGATCCACACTCCTAACCAGACACTCACTCCCCCACCATCCGGTTACCAGCCTGGAGGCAGGTCAAGGGTGGGGGAGGAGGTGGGAAGTGGTGGTTGCCCAGCAAACACAGAGCCACCTGCAGGCTTACCCAGCATCCAGCACCCCCAGGGGTCTGCCTGCCCCACCCACGGGGAGCCTGGTGGCTCCACAGCCCCTGGTGATGGGGGGGGCGCAGCTAGACAAAAGGCAGAGTGGTGAGGGGGGCTGAGGGAGGGCCGGGGCAGAGGGAGGAGTCCCTGGTTGTGGGACAAGGCAGAGTCCTCCAGCTGGGCCTTAGGGGAGGGTCAGGGTTCACCAGGCCACGCTGGCCCCAGGGCACCCCCCGCAGAGGGAACAGGGGAGCAGAGCCAGCTGGAGAGGAAGGTTCAGGGACTCACCGTCTGCGGGTAGGAGAGCGGCCGGAGCCGGTCATAGTCCTCCTGCCCGGCCGTGTCCCACAGCCCCAGGTTCACCGGCTTGCTGTCCACCATCACGTTAGCGGAGTAGTTGTCAAATCTGTGGGGAGCGGCAAGACGTGAGGGTCAGTCTCCTGCCCCAGAGCCCGGGTCCTCCTGTCCAAGCCCCGGTTGCTGGAAGCTGGACCCAGAGAGGTCCTAAAACAGGACCCAAGTCACACAGCGCGATGCAATTAAGTGGGTTTTCCTCTCCCCATTACTGATGCACAACGTAACAAACCAACAACTCAGTGAGCCAAAGAGGGAAGCAGTGCCAGGATCGTTTTCCTGCCCTCCCCTGTTCTTTCAAGGTTTTTCAAGGCTGCGTAATATTCCCTCCAAGTTTTGTTAAAAAAAAATATATTTTATTGATTTTTCACAGAGAGGAAGGGAGAGAAATAGAGAGTCAGAAACATCGATGAGAGAGCAACATCTATCAGCTGCCGCCTGCACGCCCCCCACTGGGGATGTGCCCACAACCAAGGTATGTGCCCTTGACCGGAATCAAACCTGGGACCCTTCAGTCCGCAGGCCAACACTCTATCCACTGAGCCAAACCGTTTCGGCTCCCTGCAAGGTTTGATGGGAATAAATTTACTGCCTCCCCTGCTGGGCATTGAGACTGGCCACCCAGTAGCTGCTGAACAAGTGTTTATCCGTGTCTTAGGTTGGGTCTCCCCGGAAGCAAAGCTTGGGGTGAGGGGAGGTACAGGGGGGTCTATGGGGAAATGAGTCCAGGCAGCGTCAGGAGGCCAGCGGGAGGAGAGGAAGGGCAGCCGCAGACACAGGGGAGCTGGGGAGAAGTGATGCTGTGGGCAGGTGGGGCTCCGGCCAGCCCGGGCCACTGGGAGACAGCATGGGCCATGCTCGGGTGCCCCCCTTCCTCCCAGCCCCGAGGGGGCAGGAACTGGGTATTGCCCCCCATCTCCACCTTCCGCTTTTAAAGGGATGTCCTGGGGTATTGATCCCCTCGTTATCCAGCCCACTGAGGACACAGAAAGCTGTCAGTCACGGGAGATTTGGGGAAATGCCCCTGGCACATGCTGGAGAGACAATGCCAAAGGGTGGCATGGGCGCCAGCCACGACCTGAAACTCCCCTGCCAGCCCCAGCGAGGCCTCCGGGCACTCTAACAAGCTGTCAGGTTTAAAACAAGTCAGCGATATTGTTCACTGCACACATCCCTGGGGAGAAGGTGCTGGATCCTCAGGCCATAGGCTGTCACCTCCTCCATGCAGCCCTCCGGGAATGCTGTTCAGTGACAGGCTACAGAGCCCTAACACTCCAGAGTAACCCCAGAGACACCTGCCCTGAGAAAGACCCCACAAACAGGCAAACAAACAAAACGGTGACAGCCTAACTATTTAAAAATCCTCACCCGAGGATGTGTCTATTGTCTTTGAGAGAGAGAGAGAGAGAGAGAGAGAGAGAGAGAAACACACACACACACACACACACACACACACATTGATGCGAGAGACAAACATTGATCAGTTAGTTGCCTCCTGTATGAATTGAACCCACAACGTAGGTATGTGCCCCGATGGGGAATAGAACCCACAACCTTTTGGTGTCTGGGACGACACCCAACCAACTGAGCCATCAGCAAGGGAACAGCCTGGTGTGGCAACACACTATTGGGGAGTGTCCTGGTTCCCTCTCAGCTCCTCAATGGCCTGCTCCCTCCTGCCAGTAAGCAGGCGCCAGGCCATGGAGAGGTGGGGCCCAGCGGGGGCAGTTCTGTGTTTTCCAGGCTCCCCTGTCCTGGCTGCCTGCCCCCTCCTGCCTGGGCCGGGCCAGTGTCTCAGTTGTGGGAACTTAGGGCACCGGGGAGCCTGGGGCAGGCTCCTGTGTGGCCGGGAGCTTCCTCTTCCCCCTGGGTGACCTGGTATCCTATACCCGCTGCCAGAGGAACAAATGACATTGTGTGAGGCCAGCACCCACACTTTGTCACCTACACATCAAATGACAACTCTGACTCCCCATTGGACCAGAGGACGGCCTCTGATTGGCCTCCAGAGGGCACTGCCCTCTCCCCCAACACACAGGTGCATCCTGGTAGCTCTGTTCCTTGTGACCAAACCTTCTCTGATCATCTCCTTCCCCACCCTGTCCCTCTCCTCCCCTTGCTGCACAGCCCCTCTGCCCTCCCTGCTCCCGCTCAGCCTGGCCCTCCCCATCTCCTCTTCCTGGAGGCCCTCTCACAGGCCACCTGCTCCCCTTCAGCACCCCCCACCCCCACACGGTCTCTCTTCGTTCTGGGAGCCCCCAGCCTTGCCCCCTGACCGTTCATCCTGGCCTGAGTGGCCACCTCCCCAGCCAGATCCTGAGGGGCTCTGCCAGGCAGACTGGCTGGCACATCTCCCGGTGGCTGGACCCCCAAGTGCCCACACATGTTGCCACACAAGAAGGGCCTGAGAAGGGGGCGGGCTCGGCGATGCGTCGCCCCACCCTCCTGGCGCCGGCCGCACGGAGACTCACACGGTGGGGATGTACTCTCCCGGGAAGGCGTTGGTGGTGTAGCTGATGAGGAGGCAGGTCTTGCCCACGGCTCTGAAAGACAGAAGTCCCGGAGGGCGTCAGTCACAGGGAAGACCCAGGCTCCCCCTTCCGGGCCTTGGTTTCCCCATCTGAGGATCCCCGGGTCAGTGTTCTCAGACCCGAGGACCGCAGAGTCACCGGGGGTGCTTGTCAGAGGGCAGACTTCAGGCCGCACCCCAGAGAGTCTGACCTCTGGCTGGGGCGGAACGGGGAACCTGTGTGTTTTTTTTGTTTGTTTGTTTTGTGGGTTTTTAAAAATATATATTTTATTGACTTTTTATGGAGAGGAATAGAGAGTTACAAACATCGATGAGAGAGAGACATCCATCAGCTGCCTCCTGCACGCCCCCCACTGGAGATGTGCCGCATCCAAGGCACATGCCCTTGACTGGAATCAAACCTGGGACCTTTCATTCCGCAGGCCAACGCTCTATCCAAAGAGCCAAACTGGTTTCGGCAGAACCTGTGTTTGGAAAAAGCTCTCTCTGGGGATGCTGATGGGGGACCCAGGATGAAGAGCAGAGGGTGCCCAAGACACCCCTGAACTGGGCAATGCTGCAGGGGCCCCAGGCTTGACCAGGGCTCTGCCATCACACCCGGTCCACCTCCTGCCTGTGGCACCAACTGGGGCAAGTCAGTCACTCTCTCTCTGCCTCAGTTTCCCCACCTAGAAAACAGGGATGAGTCCATCCTCAGAGGAATGTGCTGAGAAGGAGGTCAGAGGGCGCCCATAAAAATCCAGGCACAGGACAGGGCCCAGCACCGCCACCGGCTGTTGGAGAAAGCCTGCCCCCCACCACCATTCTGCCTTATTAGCAAGCACAGCAGTTAAGAGCTCAGAGTTTTGGAGTCAGAGAGACCTGGGTTCAAATCCCATAAGGTCTAGGTGAAAAAATTACTTAATTTCTTTGAGCTTCAATTCTCCCACCTGCTAAAGAGGTGTAATATTAGGGTTGCTGAGAGGATAAAAGAGAGTCCCGGCACACAGTAGGTGCTCAGTAAAGAGCGATGGCCCTTGATTCATGCTGCCTTCCCAGGGCCTGCTCGTTGGCAGGGGACACAGGTGGAAGCCCAAGGGCCAGGCCAGGCTCTTCCCGCGGCCTCCACAGCACTGTTTCGTCACTTCCTGTTCTGAGGAGCCGGCTGCCTGTCCCCCCACCGCCCTCCCCTTCCCCCTCCCCCCAGGGCCTGCCAGCAAGGTAACTCTGAATGACTGGCACGTTGCCCTTGGCTTCCGCACTGCCCTCCTCGGATCAGATGCAAAGCAGAAGTGGGCGGCAGGCAGATAACGGTCGGCGGGTGCCTCAGAATCAGCTGAGGGCAGCCTGATCCAGGGGCCCGCCCCCTCCGTCCATCGGCGTCAGAGTAAGTGGGGCCACGGGGATCCAGGCCGGGGAAGATGGGAGTCTCTCGGGGCCTCGGGCTGCCCATCTGTGGGATGGGGGAGCTGGACAAGAAGCCTGCCCAGCCGAAACCGGTTTGGCTCAGTGGATAGAGCGTCGGCCTGCGGACTGAAAGGTCCCAGGTTCGATTCCGGTCAAGGGCATGTGCCTTGGCTGTGGGCGCATCCCCAGTGGGGATTGTGCAGGAGGCAGTTGATCGATGTTTCCAACTCTCTATCCCTCTCCCTTCTTCTCTGTAAAAAAATCAATAAAATATATTAAAAAATAAAAATAAAAAAAAGAAGCCTGCTGAGCTGGACCGTGCTGGGCTGGGCCTACGGAGGACCCAGGGCGAACCAGTGGGCCGGACCCTGAGCGCTGTTGCTAGGCGCCACTTGGACCTGTCATTCACAGCTCAGGAAACTGACAGCCCAGAAGGCACCTCAGCCCAGCCAGCCGGTCCCACACAGACCCCCACAATCACCTCTCTTCTGCCCTCCCTTACCCCCATCATCGCTCCTATCCCTCCCTCTGCTTCTCACCCACACCCCCACATCCTCCCCAGGGGGTGACTGCAGGGGAGGGCCAGGAGGAGAGGGAAGGGTGAGGCTGGGGTTTGCTGAGCACCCACTAGGTGCAGGACGGCCACTCCAAATGCCTGAGATGAACCCCTCAATTCTGATGGGAGATCTCAGACGGCCAAACCGAGGTTCAGAGAGGCCCAGTGACTGTAAAACCCAAGCACAGCACAGGCCCGGCACAACCACTGGTTCCCTCAGCCGTAGCCAGGGACCCGAGCCCAGATCCACTTGGAATAAAGGCAGGTTCTGGTTCCCCCGCTCCCCCTGCGTCCCCAGAGCTGAAGGCTGGGGTCCCACAGGAGACCTGCCCCAGCCTCCGCCGTACAGGCCAGGGGCCCAGGCCCTGCCACCCCCGTCCCAGACCCTCCACCCAGGAAGCTCCGGGGTGAGTGGACACAGAGATGGAGGTGTCCTCAGCCCACCCCAGGGCGCCCCGGGCTCCGGGGAGAAGGAACGGGTCCTCCTGGCTGCCTCTGGGGACTCCCACAGGTAGGGGGTTCCTGGGGACACCCGGGCAGGAGGGTCTCAGGGCTCCCGGTGGCAGGTCAGCGGGCACCTACCCGTCTCCCACCACCACACATTTGATGGCCTGCATCTCGGCGGCGGCGAAGGCGGCGGCGAAGGCGGGGCGTCTGCGGCACCGGGAGCGGAGAGCCTGGCGGCGCCCCCGCGGAGCAGCAGGGACAGACGGACGGACGGACGGAGGGAGGCAGGAGGAAGCGGAAGGGGAACTTGCCCAAGCTGCCCTCGCAGCCGTTTGCAGAAGGCGGGGCGTGCGGTCGGTGGAACAGCGGAGGGCGCGCTCAGGTGCTGGCCCTGGCCACACCCACGCCATCCTGCTCTGGGGCCCTCGCTGGGGACCTGGGGACCCTCTCAGCCGGGGACCCACTTCCCCGGGCAGGGCCAGGGTGGCTCTCCAAGAGCCTGAGGTTTCCAAGAACTTCCTTCCACCCAGCTCTCAGCAAGGTAACTCTGAATGACTGGTACGTTGCCCTTGACCTTGCTGAGCACCTGCCGCGTGCCAGGCTGAGGACCAGGCAGTGCAGAGTCCAGGTAGCGGGTCCTGGGGAAGGTAGGACCTCCTCACCACCATCCATCAAGGTGGAAAGTGATGGGGCCACAGGGGACCGGCAGGGAGGGGACCTCAGAGTGACACGGAGGGAGAGCGGGAGCCCAGAGGCGGCATTGGAGCCAGCCCTGGCAGGTGGTGTGGGAGAGAGGGCAGACACTGAGGCTCCCCCCAAAGAGAGGCCCCCCGCCCTGTGTGGGAACCCTGAGCAGGGGAGGATGGGAGCCAGGGGTGGGGGCGGATGAGGCAGGAAGGGAGTGGGCTCAGCTCACGGAGAAGGGGAACAGAAGGGAAGGGACAGGCCGTGCCCTGTGGGCCCAGGCACCTTGGAGCTAAGTCAGATCCACGGCCACTTTTAAAGACGCAGAAGCAGCTGAAACTGGTGTGGCTCAGTGGATAGAGCATCGGCCTGTGAACTGAAAGGTCCCAGGTTCGATTCCGGTCAAGGGCATGTACCTTGGTTGCGGGCACATGCCCAGTAGGGGTCGTGCAGGAGGCAGCTGATGGATGTTGCTCTTTCATCGATGTTTCTGGCTCTCTATCCCTCTCCCTTCCTCTCTGTGAAAAATCAATAAAATATATTAAAAAAAAAGATGCAGAAGCAGAGGGTCTGAGAAGTCAGGTGCCTCCAAACCCTCCTGGCACCGCAGCTGCCCCCCACCCCACCCCCGAGGAGACAAAGCCGAGGTCAGCAGCTGGTGGGCGGGAGCACCTCCTCAGCACAGCAGACTCCGGTCTAAGCAGCGCTGAGTCTCCCCGGTGATTCCACGTTCACCGGGTCCTGACCACTCACTGCCAGGCTCCAGGGAAAGGGGTGGTGGTGGGGGGTGTGGATGGGCAGAGCCCCTGGTACCCCCCTCCCCACTCCCCTCTACCCCCGCCCTGAACTCGCTCAGAGCAAACCTGGGAACCGCAAGAGTCTGGAGCTCAGGATTCAGCAGGGTGACCACGTCCCTCCCACGCCCCACCCTGGGGACAGAGCCCAGGACTCCCTCAGGCACCCAGGCGGAAGCTTCCAGAACTGTCCAGACAAGCCGCGGGCTGGCATAAAAATGGCTTTTGCAGGAGGAACTGCGGCTCCCCAGGGCCAGCCAGTTATGGAAGCCAGCAGTGGCCTTGGCGCCATGCTCGGCTGGCTGGGCCAGGAGGGAATTGTCAGGCCGGTAGGGGGCGTGCAGGAGCAGACAATGGATGTTCTGCTCTCACATCCATGTTTCTCTCTGGGTGGCCTTCTCCCCTCCTCTCTCTCTAAAAACCCATCAGAACATTTTTTTTTTTTAAACCGCCAGTGCCCTTCGAAGCCTTTGCTCTGTGCTGTGCACAGGCTGAGCTGAGCGGTGCCCGCAGGAAGCGCGTCAGGGCACCCAGCCCAGGTCAGGAAGGCCCAGGGCCCTGCACACCCGCCCCCTCCAAACCTCAAGACCCAGCCAGGGCTCCCTACCTCCCAGGCCTCCTGAGGCTTTTTGTTCTGGGGACTCCTCCACGTTCACACTCTTTCCCCAGCCACTGCTACAGGGCAACCTCTGTATTAACCTTAAAAAAGATAACAGTGTACTAAATGCAGTGTGCTGTCCTGGATGAGATCCTGGAACAGAAAAAACAAAACAAAACAAAAACTTAGTGGGAAAAGTAGTAAAATCCTAAACAAATAAACATTTAATTACCAGCATGGTACTAAACTCAAGTGAATTTGTCAGGTTTTTGTTGTTGTTTATTTTTTTTAAAATCCTTACCCGATTTGATTCCAATCTAGGGCACGTACCTCGGTTACAGGCTCCTCTCCCACCCATCGATGTGTTTCTCTCACATCAATGTTCCTCTCTGTCTCTCCCTCTCTCTTCCACTCGCTCTAAAAATCAGTGGGAAAATGTCCTGGGGTGAGGGTTAAAAAATAAAAGTTCGCCGTTGATATCCAGGTCTTTACACACTTGGGGTGGATTTCCAGGCGAGGTGAGCTGTGAACTTCTTCCGTTTTGTGAGAGAGGGATTCAGCTTAGTCCCTTCCACCACCGAGTGTCCGGCGCCATTGACTGAGGCTCCACTCACTCCTCCCTGTTGAGTTGTGCGAGTCTATTCCTCGCTTTTCCATCTCTCTGTCTATCTGTCCGCCCCAAAGCCAGCACAGCGAGGCCTTGATTACCGAAATTCCCTGCCAGGCCCTCCCATCCCGCCGGGCTAGGTCCCTTGTCGGTTTTCGCTGACCATCTGCTCTCCCACATACATTTTAGAACAAGCTCACCAGGTTCCGAGAAGAGCCACGCCAGGGTGCTAATGAGAAGGCTGTCCAATGTGTAGGGGGAGGGGGGAGGGTTGACATCTTTGTAAACCCGGCCCTCCTCCCCGGGGACACGATCCACGTCTTCTCTACATCCTCCGGCAACGTTTTGTCCTCCCCCCACCCAGGAAAGTCACGCACATTTTTCCCCGTAAGAGGATTCCTTGATGCCGCATCACGTTCAGAGTGACGGTGACAGACACTTTCTAAAACCGCCTTTTCTGTTGGCTGCTTACACGCAGGGGAAATGTCAAACTTTGCCTAATGGGCTTCTATGGATGGCAATTCCTATTACAGGGAGATTCGCAGAGAGGTGGAAATCCTCATCTGGAGCTTCGGCTGCGAGCAAGCCCAAAGACTGTCGTTGTTGACAGAGAATCATCATTTGTAAAAAGTGACAGTTTTATCTCTTCCTTCCCTATCTCTATACCGCGCTCGCGCTCGGTCCCTGGGCTGCGTGGAGCCTTTGCTGCCACGTTGAGTGGCATCGGGAGGTGGGCACTCTGTCTGCTGTCTGATGGGGAGGGGCGCTCCTGTGTGTTGGCACCGGACAGATGTGGGTTCTGGCAGACGTTCTGGTCAGTTGGAGAAGTTCCCTGCTCTTCCTGCCCACGGCGTTTGTTTTGTTTTGATCTTGAGCGTCTAATCTTATTGCCTGTTTATTTTTGCCCCCGTCTCTATGGAGACGTTGTGAATAACGGTGCTCTATTCTCTAATGTGCGGTGACCCGTCCTTCCTAACTTAGTCACTCCAGGGGATGCTGCTGACTGTCCCTCGGTAGTCACCCCCTTCCCTCCGCTTCTCCTTTGAATGACAGAGCCCCCAGGGCCGGCAGCCGGCTCTGGCTCTCGGCCAGCTAAAGAGCACATCCCTCAGCCCCCCGGGCAGAGAGTTTAAATCTGAGGGTGGGGGTGGAGAGGGCGGGAGGGCATACATGGAAGGGATGGACCTGCACAGCGCCTGAGTCACCATCTCCCTGAAGGCTAAGCTTCGTGCTGGTGCATCTTTTGTCCCTGTCCCCGGCTGACTCGGAAGTAGAAATGCTGCCGAAACAGGTTTGGCTCAGTGGATAGAGTGTCAGCCTGCGGACTGAAAGGTCCCAGGTTCGATTCCAGTCAAGGACATGTACATTGGTTGCTGGCACATCCCCAGTAGGGGGTGTGCAGGAGGCGGCTGATCGATGTCTCTCTCATGGATGTTTCTAACTTTCTATCCTTCTCCCTTCCTCTCTGTGAAAAATCAATAAAATATATTTTAAAAAAAAAAGAAGAAGAAAGAAATGTGGGCACAATCCTGATGTGTGGGATGGGAGGGGTCGGGACCACCCACCTCTGGGTGTAAGAGCAAAATGCACGTTGTCTTGAAGCCATTGTGGTCCGGCCGGCGTGGCTCAGAGGGTGAGCATCAACCTATGAACCAGCAGGTCACGGTTCGATTCCCGGGCAGGGCACATGCCCCGGGTGCTGGGCTCAGTCGCCAAAGGTGGGGCATGCAGGAAGCAGCCGATGGATGATTCTCTCTAGTCGTGGATGTTTCTATCTCTCCCGCTCCCTTCCTCTCTGAAATCAGTAAGGACAATAAATAGGAATAGAAATAAGCCACTGTGTTATCGGGTCTTTCTGTTACAACAGCTTCAAGTAAGGAAGGCAGTCCCGATGATGGTCTCTTAGACACCGCTGGCTGCACATATGAAGAGAATATTCATCAGGGCATGCGTATTTGTTGTTCCTAATTATCATCGTCCTTTCTCGTACTGTCCTTGTCTTTCACACGGGGACGGGAGAAGGGCGTAAAGTTTCATTAAGTGAGCTGGCAGTATTATCTCTCTTTCTATTTTTAGAGACGTTGGGATAATACCGATTTATCTCTTTCTCCAACATTTTATAGCGTTGGTAAAGCCATCTGGGCCTGGTTTGGAAATGATGTGGGAGGAGGAGGAGGGAGACTCTAACTGACTCAGTGTTTTTAAAGGATATAAGACCATTTGGAATTTTTATTACGACTTAGTCATGCTTTATATTTTTTTCTAGAAATACTTTGTATATATTTCTATTTCGCTTGGGTTTTTTAATTTGTTGACATAAAGCAATTCATAGTATCTTCATACATCCTTTCAATCTCTCCTTTTAACTTTTGTTACATCCCGCTTTTTCGTCCTATATTATTTTTGCTTCCAGCATTTTTATTATTATTTATTTATTTACTTTTAATTTAATAAATCTTTATTGTTCAGATTATTACAATTGTTCCTCTTCCCCTCCCCCAAAAGCTCCCCTCGACTCGGTTTCCACCCGATCCTCTGCCCTTACCTCCCCCCACTGATCTCATCCATAGGTGTACGATTTTTGTCCAGTCTCTTCCCACATCCCCCTGACTCCTTTCCCCTTGAGAAGTGTCAGTCCACTCCCTTTCTGTGCTCCTGATTCTATTATATTCACCAGTTTATTCTGTTCATCAGATTTTTTATTCACTTGATTTTTAGATTCACTTGTTGATAGATATGTATTTGTTGTTCCTGATTTTTATCTTTACCTTTTTCTTCTTCCTCCTCTTCTTAAAGAGTACCTTTCAGCATTTCATACAATACTGGTTTGGTGTTGATGAATTCCTTTAGCTTTTTCTTGTCCGTGAAGCTCTTTATCTGACCTTCAATTCTGAATGATAGCTCTGCCGGGTAGAATAATCTTGGTTGTAGGTTCTTGCTATTTATCACTTTGAATATTTCTTGATACTCCTGTCTGGCCTGGATAGTTTCTGTTGAGAAATCAGCTGACAATTGTATGAGTGCTCCCTTGTAGGTAACTAACTCTTTTTCTCTTGCTGTTTTTAATATTCTCTCTTTGTCTTTTGCTCTTGGCATTTTAATTAAGATGTGTCTTGGTGTGGTCCTCTTTGGATTCCTTTTGTTTGGGGTTCTGTGCACTTTCTGGACTTGTAAGTCTATTTCTTTCACCAGGTGGGGAAAGTTTTCGGTCACTCTTTCTTCAAACAGGTTTTCAGTATCTTGCTCTCTCTATTCTTCTGACACCCCCACAATTCTGATGTTGTTACACTTGAGCTTGTCCCAGAGGCTCCTTACACTATCTTCACATTTTTTATTCTTTTTGCTTTTGCTTTTTCAGTTGGGTGTTTTCTACTTCTTTGTATTTCAAATTTTTGACTTGATTCTGTTTTAATTTCTAGTTGATTTTTATTCATCTCCTCTTGGGTCTTGCTAAATTTATCCATCTTTTCTAGGAAATGCTTGAAAAACCTTATAACTATGGTTTTGAACTCTATATCCAGTTGTTTGCTTTCCTCCATTTCTTTTGTTTGTGATCTGTTTCTTTGTTTCCACATTTTTTCTGCTTCCCTGAGTTGGTAGAGTAGCTTTGTGTGCTAGGTGTCCTATAGGGCCCAGTGGCTCAGCCTCCCCAGTTACCTGAAGTGGACACTCTTGGTGCACCCCTTTGTGGGCTGTGTGCACAGTCTTGTTGTAGTTAAGTCTTGATTGTTGTTGGTGTCACTGGGAGGAATTGACCTCCAGGACAATTGGCTGTGAGGATCAGCTGTGTCTACACTGGGAGAACTTCTGTGCTGGAGACACTCTTGTGAGACAAGACTTGCAAAATTGCAAAAGCCTCTGTGCTCAGCTTGGATGGGACAGAGTCTCAGGGCAGAACAGACAGCCTTGGCTTCCTGTAAGCCCTGGGTCTCAGTGTCCCTCAGTAATTGCTGCAAGCACCTCTGAGAGAAAGCTGCCCTTGAGTTTCTCCCACTGCCAGACAGTCCAGTTTCTCCCGGAATGAGTTTAGTTTCCCAGAGTCTCACCCAGGACTGGAGTTCAGCATAGTCAGGAGTTTCCGTTTCCCTCCCGCTTTAGAAAACCAGCCACACACTCAGCTGCCCGTGCACTCAGCCACCTGTCCTCTCAGCTTGTGCAACTCCATACCTCAGCCTTTTGCAGCTCCTCTGAGTCTCAATGTGCTTTCCTCTTTCCTTCTAGTTGTAGAATTTCCACTCAGCCAGACTTCCTGTGGTTCTAGATGGTGTCCGTTTTGTCTTTTAGTTGTAGTTTTGATATTGTTATGTGAGGCAGCAGTTGAGGTGTTTACCTATCCCACCATCTTGGTTTCTCAGCATTTGTTTTTAATTGCTCCCAAGATCTGCTAATTATATTCATCTTTTCAATGAACCAAGTTTTGGCCTTGTTAATGGTTTCTGGCATACAATTTTCTTCCATTTATTTAAATTCTTTTCTCATCTTTATTATTTCCTTTTTTCTTTGGGTTTCTCCTTTTGTTCCTACTTTACTTTGGGGTTTTGAGTGCTTAGTTCATGAATTTTCAACCTTCTTTTGTTCCTGATATAAGCTCTTGAGGCTCTAAACTTTCCTCAAATACTACTTTAATCACAACCAACTTTTTAAAAATCATGGTAAGATATACATGACATGACATTTACCACAACCTGCAATTTTGATATGCCATATGTTAAACGTTCTAAATTTTTATTATAATGTGTTGTTTTTTTTTTGAATGATAAGGTATTTGAAAGTTTGTTATTCCTTTTCATTGTTGGGAAATGAGATTGGTATCTTTTTGCTCTTGTTTTTTTTTTTTTAATGGTAGGTGGTAAAAGAACATGGCTTGATTCATTTAAATTTTCTGAGATTTGCTTTATGTCTGACCTAGAATGGGGTTCGTTTTTCATAAACATATAGATAGTCAGTGTTCCATAAATATCCAACAAGATACAGATGTTAACCGTGCCGCCTAAACCTTTCCTGTTATGACAAGCAGTTTCTATTTGTTCCTCGTGATCCATCAGCTACCGAGAGAGGGCCATTAGTTCCCCCACCGTGACAGGGAATTTGTCAATTCTTGTAAAGAGGTCACTCTTTATTTTTGCTTCGTGAATCTTTAGGCTCTTTCATCAAATGCAGGCAACTTTAGAATGATTACACCTTCCTAAAATGTTTAACCTTTTATTACAATAGCAGCCAACAATTGTTAAGTCTTTCCTATATTCTGAGACCTGGCACAGAGGGGGCACTTACTAAATTATGATAGAAATAAGAGCTTTGAAAAACAAATAACAGGAGCCTCTGGGGGTGGGGGTGCCTAAAGGGTCTCTGACAGGCCCCCCGGAAGGCAGTGCTGGGAACCCCTTTGGGAGGGGGTACCCTGTGCCTTGGGCCGGTCTCATGCTGGGCATCACAACAAGAAAGGTCGCCGGGGGTGGCCTGTCCAGGCAGTGCCCTGTGGCTGGTGTCTGGTCCCCCGCCGGGCAGGGTCCCCCAGAGTGACTGCCCTCTGGGGTCACATTCCGGGGGGCTGGTTCCCACCGGAGCCGGTGATTGCTCCCTCCGCTGCCCTGCCCTGCAGCGCAGTCATCTCTCCCAGGCTCCGGGGGAAATTCCAGGATCCCTGAGCGGGTTTCTCCCCGGAAATCCCCACGAAGCCCTGGTGCAGAGGGAGGGACTTCCTTGTCTTCGCTGCCCAGAGCCTTCTGACTGCTCCCAGATCAGGTCCTGTGCCCCTGACACACGCAGGGACCCAGCACAGCCAGGCTCCTGTTGCCCCCACTGTCGGCCCCCCGGGGGGCCCTCCCTGCAGCCCAGCAGGCCACCTCCGTGCAGGCCTGGCTGCAGGCGCCCCTTCTCCCTCCTCTGCCTCGTGCACCTGCTCCTCAGGATGCTGTCTCGGCCTTTCTCTTTACACCCTCGGCTCCTATCGCCACTGCCGTCCTGCTGGCGATGCCCCTCGCCCTACCCCGATGCCCACGGGCCCCTCAGCAGTCCTCCACCTCCCCTCCACCCCCAGCCGTCCCTTTCCCTGAACCGGGACCTAGAAGCAAACTTTTTTGAAGTGTTTTTGGTTATGTTTTTTTAAATATATATATATATTTTATTTCAGAGAGAAAGGGCAAGGGAGAGAGAGAGATAGAAACACCAATGATAGAGAATCATGGATCAGCTGCCTCCTGCACGCCCCCTACTGGGGATTAAGCCCACAACCCAGGCATGTGCCCTGACTGGGAATCTAACCGTGACCTCCTGGTGCACAGATCAACACTCAACCACTGAGCCACACCAACTGGGCTCTGGTTACATTTTAATCTTTTCGTGTTACCTTTGAATGAGCAATATATTCACATTAGAGGCCCGGTGCACGAAATCTATGCATAGGGGGTGTCCCTCAGCCCAGCCTGCACCTTCTCCAATCTGGGGCCCCTTGAGGGATGTCCAACTGCCTGTTTAGGCCCGATCCCACTGGGATTGGACCTAAACGGGCAGTCAGACATCCTTCTCACAATCCAGGACTGCTGGCTCCCAACTGCCCTCCCCTGCAGGCCTGGTCCTCCCCACAACTGCCCTCCCCTGCAGGCCTGGTTCCCCCAACTGCCCTCCTCTGATGGCCTGGTCACACCTAACTTCTCACAACTGCCCTCCCCTGCAGTCCATCTTGTGGCAGACATCTTGTGTCCACATGGGGGCAGAATCTCTTGACCATATAGGGGTAGTCATCTTGTGTCTTGGTGTGACATCAGTTTGCACATTACTCTTTTATTAGCTAGGATGGCCCAGAATCCAAAAGGCCCAGAAAAGCCCATCCCAGTGATGAACTTCCAGCATCTCCCCCGCCTGTCCCTCCCGGAGGCACGCCGTTGCCCACTCCCTGTGCCCTGCCGAGACACCCAGCACGGAAGCATCTTCATTCCTGCCTCTCCCCCCACACAGGGGCACAGGCGCCCGGCGGCCCGCACTCCGCTGACTCCCATCTACGTTCACCTCGAAGCTCCTCGGTATTTGTGCCCCGAGAGCAGAAGGCCACGGCTGGCGTGGAGAACTCACCGGATCCCGCTGCTGAGGACTCAGCGAGGGTCCCCCACCTGTGCTCCTCCAGCCGCACAACCCTGTGTCCCGGGGGACTCACCCTGCTTTGCACAGGGGGGTGTCCGGAGGCGGCCTCCCTTGGGGACGGTTCCTGGGACATAAGGGGTGTCATTCGTGCCAAATCCCCTCCCCAGAAACGCATAAAGCCCCAGTCTCCCCGCCTTCTCACCAACACAGGCTCTGAGGCAACTTCCTTAATTTTTGAGACAAAAAGGCAGCCAAGGAGCCCACAGAAGACGCGGCGATGGAGACGGCATTTGCATGTCTTTTCGCGGGAGTGAGCGTTTTCTCAGAGGGCGACCAGCCCTCGGCGTGTCCCTTTCCTGGGGACTGTGATTCCGTTCCCTTTGCCCACTTTCCTCTTTGCTCACTGATTTCCATATTAGGCAAATTAGCCTTCTGCCCACCCCTGAGTTACCATCACCTTCCCCAGAAGGTCGCCCACTTTGCTAGCAGTGGACGTCCCTCTCACAGTCCAGCCCTCCCCTGCAGGCCTGGTCCTCCCTGCCCCCCATAACCCAGGGGAGTAGGTTTCTTTTTACTTCCACCCCTGACCTATGGCTCCTGGGGCCACACCGAAGTCACATTTTAAAGACGGTGTCTCCCTGGAGCGTTATGGGTTCAATGTTCTATGTTTGGCTATTGGATCCTTCTTATCCTGCCCCCTTGCACAGTGTGAGGGGCAGATGCTACTTTATTTTTTGCAGATGGCTACCCAACCCCATTTTTTTTCTAAGAATGTATTCCCCCACACACACACACACACACTGACTGAAAAGCTACCTCGATCTCGTACCCCCTTTGCACACACGTCTTGGAAGTTACTGTGGGCAGGCGGCATTCTGGGTACTTGCTCTTCTCAGTCCCGGCACCCAGGCACCTGCACACATCGATGCTTCTCTCTCTGCCTCCCTCCTAGCATTACTGGAGTTTGCCTTATTCTCTCACTTCCCACCTCGCAGCTTCGGTTCAGATCTCAGCATTCTCCCCGTCCTCCCACCCTCCAACCCTCACCAGGGCACAGCTGTGCGCGTGTGAGTGCTGGGGAGCAGGGCTGTGGGCCTTCCCAGCTGTGAGCCAGATCCTGT
>PVJN01045221.1:0-17182 GCA_004026805.1 Lasiurus borealis
CTGCATGTGTACCTCTGTGTGTGTCTCTGTGTGTCTGTGTGTGCCTGTGTGTGTCTGTATGTGCATGTATGGGTCTGTGTGCATGCCTGCGTGTGTGTCTGTGCGCGTGTGAGCCTGTGTGTGTGTTTGTATGTGCCTGGGTGAGTCTGTGTGCCTGTGTGTCTGTGTGTGAGCCTGTGTGTGTGTTTGTATGTGCCTGGGTGAGTCTGTGTGCCTGTGTGTGTGTCTGTGCGCGTGTGAGCCTGTGTGTGTGTGCTGCATGTGCCTGTGTGGGTCTGTGTGTGCGTGCCTGTGTGTGTGCCTGTGTGTCTGCGTGTGAGCCCGTGTGTGCTGCATGTGCCTGTGTGGGTCTGCGTGTGCGTGGTCTGCAGGCCTCTCTCCCGGCGCAGCCAGGCGTCTGGGTGGTCTCTCCCCTCCTCCCGCGCGACCCCCCTCTCCTCTCTCCAGAAACTGATGACTCAGCTCCAGGTCGGTCGGTAACCAGAGACGGGGCCTCCCGGGTTGGGGTGCAGGCGGTGGGGGCCCCGCTGGCTCTGCTCGAACGGGGAGCCTGGCCTGGCCCGGCTCGGCGAGGGCGGGGGCCCGGCGGGGACGGCAGCAGCCCCCCGGCCCTCCCCGGAGCCCCCCACCCTCCCCGGAGCCCCTCCCCCGCCTCCCCGGAGCCCCCACACCTGCCCGGGAGGGCGCGTCCGCCTGCACCGGGCCCCCGGCCGCCCCGGCTGGCTGTGCCCTCGGCGGCCCCTGAGCGCGGCCGGCGGGGGATTGAGGGGATTAGGGCTGTTGTCCGGGGGCAGGTGCTGCTTTATGCTCGGCGGCCGGGGCGCCGGCCACGAGTGCCCCTCGGAGGGTCCGGGGCCGGTTTTGTTCGGGCCTCGCTCCACTCTGACCGGCCAGCGGGGCTCCGGGGGGGGGGGGGCGGCAGCTGACACAGCACGAGGGCGCGGGGGCAGGTGGGCACCTCGCTCCACAGGGCTCAGGGGCCGCGGGGGGAGCCGCCAGCTGTTGCCCCACGAGGGAGGTGTCGGGGGGCTGGGCAGAGGGGGGCCCAGCTGTGCAGGTGCCGAGCGACCCCTCGCCCACCACGCAGAGGGCAACAGCCCGTGCACAGCCAGGTCCCTCGGAGCAAGCCAGGGCCCCCCCGCGCGCCACGGGCTGCTCCCCTGGCAGCGAGGCGGCTGGAGGAGGGGAGCTTGGGCCCCCACACCAGCCCTGAGCCCCCAACTCCAATCCCAGCCCCCAGCTCACAGACTGACCTCACACTGCGGAGCGTGGGACAGCCTGGCCGACAGGAGGGGGACCCAGGGCCGGGCTGTGGGCAGCCGTGCGGTCACCGGGGGAGACGCCGATGACCAGGTCCAGCCAGCTGCCCAGAGCGCTGCCCACCGGCGACTTTGGGGTTCGGGGGAGCAGACGGGCTCCCGAGGCCCCGATGGCGCCGTCCATCCGTGTTGGAGGCCGGGGAGCCCCCAGTGTCCCCCGAGGGCGAGGAGGGCGAGGGTGAGGAGGGGAGGGCGAGGCTGGTGGACGCAGCGAGTTGGGACAATGCCCCTGGTCCACCGGGCGCCTGACTGAGAAGCAGGCAGCTCACTGTACACACGTGGAGGCAGAGACACACACACAGACACACACGTGGAGGCAGAGACACACACACAGCCGACAGACACACAGTGCACAGCACGCACAATCACACAGACACGCACAGACGCACACGGGGAGACACACATGTGGAGGCAGAGACGCAGACACAGTGGACAGAGACACACAATCACACAGACACACACATGTGGAGGCAGAGATACACACACAGCGGGCAGACACAATCACACAGACACACACACGTGGAGGCAGAGATACACACACACCGGGCAGACACAATCACACAGACACACACACGTGGAGGCAGAGATACACACACAGCGGGCAGACACAATCACACAGACACACACGTGGAGGCAGAGATACACATACGTGGAGGCACAACACGAGGGGCTGTGCTCACGTGGCGGGCGCCCCGGGCACACACGTGTGTGTACGTGTCTGAGCGCACGTGCTGGCCGGCCTGGGGGGCGGCCAGGGGAGACCCTCGGGGCCGCGTTCCGTGCGCGTTGCATCAGCTGTCAGCACGGGAAGCGGCGGGAACAGGGGGTGAGGCTGCGGCCAGCCCCCCGCCCCCCGCCCCGCGCCTCCCCTCCCCTCCCCGCCTCCCGGGGCGCGGATCTGGCCGGGTCCAGGCTCGAGGCGCCAGGAAGCATCGGTCGGGGGCGCCGGGGCGGGCGGGCGGGCGGCGGCCCCTCCTCGGCGCGGCTGCTCCCTGAGCCGGGCCTGTGTCCCCTCTCCGACCCGGTGGGGCCGGCCAGGCAGGGCCCGGTCAGCGCCGCCGTCCTCCGGGTGGGCACCCCCTGGGCCTGTATCAGCCCTCCCCGGCGGCACTGACCCCGGAGGTCAGGGCGGGCGGACGGTGGCGGGACGGCTGAGCTGGACCGGGCGCGGCCTCGCTGGTCCCGGGGCCGGGAGCAGGGCTGCGTCCATCTGTCCGTCCGGCCTGGCTCCCTCCCTCCCACACCTTCGGGCTCAGGGGTCGCTCCCGGCGGAGAGCACGTCTGTGGGACCCGGGCTCCGGGCCGGGGGGACACCCCCGTCTGGGAAGGAAGGGGTGAGACGTCCCCATTTCCCCCGGGGCCAGAGGGAGCCCCCATCCCACCACCGCCGCCGGGGAGGTGGCCTCCGAGGGGCTCGGCCGGCAGCGGGGGATGAGCGGGGGGCCCAGGCTGGGGCCGGCTTCCTGGCGGTGGGAGGCCTGCGGGGGGCGTGGCTCCCCGAGTCCCGGTGCCCGGACCACACAGACAGACAGACAGGCTCGGGGAGGGGGGCGTCCAGACCCTCCCCATACATGGCACCACCCTCCTCGGACCCCGGCTCCCTTGGATGTAACATTTGGGGGCGTCGGGGACACGCGGGGCGGGAGGGTCCGGTTCTGAGCCCACGGCCTCCGGGGCTGAGGAGAGAGGGGGCTCCCCCGGCAGGAGGAAGTGGGGACCCGGCGCTGGGGGATCGATCGGGAGTTTGCAGACCTGACGTCCTCCTGAAACCCAAGGGGGAGGGACAGACGGACGGATGGACGGACGGATAGACCCAGGCACCCAGGGGTATGAATTCTGCCCACTGACACCCAAACCCGCTTTAGGGGTGCACATGCTGGCATCTGTGGGCACCCCGAGACCATCGCCACCATCAGGACAGCGAGCACATCCCTGGCCCCCAAAGTGTCCTCGTGACCTGGGGACCCCCTGCCCCCCACTCAGGAGGAGGCTGCCTGCTGTCCTGTCCTGTGGGCTGGGGTGCATTGGCCAGCTTTCTGTCCGTGGCTCACTGGCCAGTCCCCTGTGGCTCCTTCACCCGGCGTGGCTGTCCCTCCGGCGACGGCAGTGGCGTGTGGATGGTCTGTTCTCTCTCATGACCAAGCGTGTTCCTGCGTGTCTGTCACACGCTCAGGGACATCTGGGTCGTCCCCCGTCGCGAGCTGCCGTGAGTGCGCGTGTGTCCGCACCTTGGGAAGGGCTTGCGTGTCTTTCTCGTGGGTAAATACAGAGGCGTGGGTTCTACTTGCTTTGTCTGTTTGGATGTGTTTTTGTTGAGTTCAGAGAGGAAGAGAGAGGGAGAGAGAAACATCGATATGAGAGGGAATCACAGATCGGCCGCCTCCTGCACTCCCCCCACCGGGGATGGGGCCACAGCCCGGGCCTGGGCCCTGGCCAGGAATCAAACCCTGACCTCCTGGTTCCGAGGTTGATGCTCAATGTCTGAGCCACGCCCGCCGGGCTGGGCTTTACTGTTTATGAACGACGGCGCCATCCTGTGTTCCCACCTCCGTGAGCTGCCGGGTCCCTGCGCGTTTCCGAGGGTGCCAGGGGTTTTACAGGTTACGCCCCCTGCCCACCTGCCCCCTCTCATGCCCCCGCCCGTGGTGTGCCTTCTCGTTCATGTAACGGCGTCTTTTAAAGAAGAACAGTGGCTCTGACCCATGTGGCTCAGTGGACAGAGTGTCGGCCTGCGGACTGAAGGGTCCCAGGTTCGATTCCAGTCAAGGGCATGTGCCTTGGTGGTGGGCACATCCCCAGCAGGGAGGGTGTGCAGGAGGCAGCTGATCGATGTCTCTCTCTCATGGATGTTTCCAGCTCTCTCTCTCTCTCTCTCTTCCTCTCTGTAAAAAATCAATAAAGAACATTTTTTAAAAAGATGAAAAAGGATCCATTTTGATGAAGTAAAATGACTGCTTTTTCCTTTCTTATGTGTTGGGTGCTGTTTTTAGGTCACATCTCAGAAATCTCTGCCCCACCCGCCATGACTGAGATGTTCTCCTCTTGCGTGTGTTCTTCCGGTGGTTTTATTTTCTCCATCGATTGATCGATCGATGGATGGGTCGATTGATTGACTGATTGAGAGAGGAGAGAGTCGTTGTCCGTATTGAGGCACTGGCCCCTTTGGGCCGCTGTAGTTTGCTGCTTTAGTCGGACGCGGACGTTTCGATCCGGGGGTACGTTTTGCAAAGCCGGTGAGTGAAGGCCCAGGGGGTCCCCCCGTATGTGAGCGCCTGAGGGTCCGCTGCCACGTGTGGACAGAGGGGCCTCCCCCGTGGAGTCCCCGCGACGCCGGCTCAGAGGCTCGGTTCCCCCCGGAGTTGGGCCTGCGTGTCTGTCCGTCTGTCCTCAGGCCAGGGCCGCTGGTCCCGAGGGCGTGGCTTTATCCATCATCGTGAAACACGTTAAGTCGCCCAGCCCCATGCTCCTCTGTCGCGCTGCTGTGGTGGGTCCGGGTCCTTTGCATTTTACGTACAGACTGGAGGCCCGGTGCACGACATTTGTGCACCTGGGGATGTCCCTCAGCCCAGCCTGCACCCTCTCCCACCTGGGGCCCCTCGGGGGATGTCTGACTGCCGGCTTAGGCCCGGTCCCACAGGCAGACATCCCTCTCACAGTCTGGGACTGCTGGCTCCGAACCACTCGCCTGCCTGCCTGCCTGATCGCCCCCTAACCACCCTCTGCTGGGTGCCTAACTGCTCCCCTGCTGGCCTGCTGGGTGCCTAACTGCCTTCTCCCGTGGGGCTGAGGGGACTGGGGGATTCCAGCTGGATGAGGCGGGCTGAGGGGACTGGGTGCCACCATCTGTGGCCATGTGTGCACTGCCCTCCTATGAGGACATGGCGTTCAATGAGCATATTCTCTCTCTGTCTGCTGTGGCTGCCTCCTTATGAGGGTGTGACCGTCAATGAGCATATTCTGTCTTTATTGGCCGTGACTGCCATCTTATGAGGGTGTGGCTGTCAATTAGCATATTCTCTATTGGCTGTGTGCTGCCGTCTTTGTGAGGGTGTGACGGTCAATTAGCATACTCTGTCTTTATTGGCTGTGACGCCACCATCTTGTGAGGGTGTGATATCCAATTAGCATACTTTCTCTTTATTGGCTGTGTGCTGCCATCTTATGAGGGTGTGGCTGTCGATTAGCATATTCTCTATTGGCTGTGTGCTACCATCTTTGTGAGGGTGTGACGGTCGATTAGCATACTCCGTCTTTATTGGCTGTGGTGCTGCCATCTTGTGAGGGCGTGATGTTCAATGAGCATATTCCCTCTTTGTGGGGTAGGATTGTAGGAGCTGCCGGCCAGTTTTTACTCAGGGGCTCCAGGCATCCTCTCTGCGATCCCCCTGGACCCAGGGGCCCGTGGGGAGAGAATGAATCTCATGCCGATGCTGAGCCTCTGACCCACGAACGCCGTTTATCGTGCCTTTTATTTCTGTGAGACGGTGGGCGTGGCATCCCAGGCTTTCTGAGCTCTCCCTCACGTCTCTCTCCGACGTTCTCATCTTCTACCCACGGGCGTCCAGTGTCCAGGTCTTGCCATCTTCTTCTTTTTAAAAAAATATATTTTATCGATTTTTCACAGAGAGGAAGGGAGCGGGATAGAGTTAGAAACATGGATTAGAGAGAGACATCGATCAGCTGGCTCCTGCACTCCCCCACTGGGGATGTGCCCGCCACCAAGGTCCATGCCCTTGGCCGGAATCAAACCCAGGACCCTTCAGTCCGCAGGCCGACGCTCTATCCACTGAGCCACACCGGCCAGGGCACATCTTTGTTGTTATTATTGTTATTTGTCAGAGACCTGTGCGTGTTCTCGTGCTGTTGTCCGTGGTGTTGGTGAACTTTGACTTCTGACCTCCGGTTGTTAGCGCACAGCATCGCGATGGCGTCCATGTGTTTATCCGACCTCCGGGGAGATTTCTGGCTCCGTCTTGGTCCTCATGGTTCTCCGTGTTCGTCCGGCCCGTGAGCGTGTGTGGCGTGAGCATGTGCGGGACACGCAGCGACATCTCTCCTCCTCCCCGAGATGGGCCGGGGGTGCCTGTCCCTGGCTTTTCCGTCTCCAGCGTGGCTGGTGTCCGTGCCGATCACCGAGCACAGAGTGGTGGTTGGGGTTTCATGGACGTCTCCTCTCTCTCTCTCTCTCTCTCTCTCTCTCTCTCTCTCTCTCTCGGCGGTTCCGTGGGTTTCTGCTCTGATGGGATTTATCTCACTCTGGGCCTGGTCACCACGTAAATCTCAGAGCCGGTTCGCTCATCTCTCCCTGAGACCCCGCGGGGACCTAGCGCCATGACTTTGAGCGTCGTCGCAGGACTGCGTGTCCTGATCCGCCAGCACGTATGTCTCCGCGTGCCACCGGGCACGGCCAGCCTCTGTCACCCGTAACGTGTGCAGCGTGTCCCCACGCGTCCCGTGCGCTGGGCCCCGGCTGTGCGTCTCTCAGCTTCACTTTGGACCCGGGACTGGGCGGCTCAGTTCGCTGCCGAAACCTCTTCTTTCCTTTTAAATTCCTTCCTCCTGGTCCCGGGTTTTCCGTGCTGACCATCCTGCCAGCCCCAACCCTCCCTTTTATCCCCCCCACCCCCGTTCCCACCTCTGCTTTGTGTGTTGATGTTTAAAGATGTGTTCATTGCTGGGTGAATTCCTCCCTAGAACTTTCTAGAAGAAGCCCAGGCTCTTGGCGATAACGTCCCAGCGCCCGTGGCCGGCCCCAGCCCACAGCGAGGCGTGGTCACAGGGTGGGACTGCGATCGGGGTAACAGCCCTCGGCAGTGGGGCTCCCCACGTCACCGGCCGGGGACAGAACTAGCCCGGCGGTCAGTCGGAGGGGGAGAGACAGGGCTGCTTTAAATATATTTTTATTGACAGAGAGGAAAGGAAAGGGATAGAGAGCCAGAAACATGGATGAGAGAGAGACACCGATCAGCCGCCTCCTGCATGCCCCCCACTGGGTATGTGCCCGCCACCAAGGTCCATGCCCTTGACCGGAATGGAACTTGGGACCCTTCAGTCCGCAGGCCGACGCTCTATCCACTGAGCCAAACCGGTTTCGGCGACAGGGCTGCTTTCAATGTGTGTCGGAGGAGAAGGGAGAGAGAGAGAGAGAGAGAGAGAGAGAGAGAGAGAGGCCAGTAAGAGAGGATCAGGGACCGGCTGCGTCCTGCACGCCCCCCACCAGGGATGGAGCCCCCACCGGGGCCTGTGCCCCGACCGGGGTGGCACCACGGCCTCCTGGGCCTGTGGCCGTGGTGTCAGCGGTGCCCCCGCCGGCAGGAGCGGGCGGCGTGCGGGCTGCAGGGTCTGTAACGGCGTCCGGCGCCGGCGGGCGGTCTCGTCCTCTCTCCCTTCGCCGGGCGGACATGGCGCCGGCCTCTCCCTCGCCCACCGCGGCCGCCCCTCTGCCCCCCGCTCCCGCCTCGTGCTCGGCCGCGGCCACGCGGGCCGCTGTCCCCTCGCTGACCCCGCGCTCGGCCCACATGTTCCACCCGCCCGGGCTGGGCGGGCGTCGCCGCAGCTGCGGCCGCGAGGGAGCCGGCGGGGCTCGCGTTCCTGGAGCCGCGTTGCTCTTGGCGCTGGGCGAGGGGCTGGGGGGGCCGCCCGGGGCCGGGGGTTGGGGCGGCCGGCCCAGGGCGGGGAGGGGGCAGCCAGCCCAGGGTTGAGGGGGAACCATGAGCGCTGGCCGCCCGCTTCCCGGAACGGGGGGTGGGGTGGACCGTGCGGAGCCCCCCGGGCCGGGCCGGGCTGTGTGTGTGTGTGGGAACCCCGTTTCTGCCCCGGCCCCGGCCCCCGGGGCCCCCCCGGCTCCGGAGCCGCGCCCGAGAATGTGTGTGTTTGGAGGTGCCGGTTCCCACGTTCCCGGAGCCGGAGCCCCGCCAGCTGGGGAGCGCGGCCCCTCGTGATGGATGTCAGCCCGGGGGCCTGGGGACCGGGCTCTGCCGCGTCCGCACGCAGCTGCTCGCGGCCGGCTCCTCCCTGCCTGGAGCGGGAAGAGGCTGAGGGGCCCCCCGCCCCCGGCCCCCGCCGCTGGCCGTCCAGCGGGCGCCCTGCATGCACCGCGGGCTGGAGCAGGGCCGCCGGGGGGACGGGGGGGAGGACGGGGGAGACGAGGGGGAAGGCGGCCTTGGCTGTTCCCTCAGCCGCGCTCGGGGGGCGCAGGCCCCTCTCAGGCCCGGAATGCGGGCACGCCCTCCCCGGCCGGCCCCGCGCGCGGCCTCACACTGGCGCTCGGTAAACTGCAGCCTTAGCATAACTCCGGCCCGGCTGCCCACGCTCGAGCCTGAGACACGGGGTCTGGGCGCAGCCCCCTGCCCGTCCTGAAGGCTCCTGATGGGAACACAGGGTCCCAGCACCGCCTGTGCCGTGTCCTGGGTGCTGGGGGGGGGGGGTTAGGGGGGAAGAGCAGGGCCCAGCGGGCACACGGCACAGCGCGGCCTGGCGCACACATGTGGGCACCGCGTGCACTCTCGGCACCCGCTCCACGTGGCACGCTCCCCGCACACACAGGCCCTCCCTCCCTCCCCGCTGCCTCCGGTCTGAGTCCCGGGTCCTGGTGCCCTCAGCTCAGCTGCAGGAAACCCCCACTCCTCGCACCCACAGCCACGCACGGCTTCCTGGAGACACCTCGGCACAGACGGTCAGAAAGGCCGTTCACCCGTGGCTCGCTCCCATTCTGGGTGGACTCCTCCATAGAACTGTCTAGAACAGCGGTTCTCAACCTGTGGGTTGCCACCCCATTTGGGGGTCGCACGACCCTTTCAGAAGGGTCGCCTAAGACATCCTGCCCATCAGACATTTACATTGTGATTCATTAACAGCAGCAGCATTACAGTGAGGAAGTAGCAACGAAGATACAGCGGCGCCTCGAGATACGAGTCTGATTCGTTCCGTCACCTCGAGGCGTGGGAAACTATGAGACACTCGCGTCGCGGTAAACGGGTGGGTCGTGTGCAGCCGGCCGATCTGCGCGATGACTCCTATCTCAACGGTTGCTCGTATTTCAAAGCAAAAGTCGCTCGCTCGACGGCTCGGATCTCAAAAACCTCGTAGGTTAGGGCACTCGTATCTCGAGGTGCCGCTGTGATTGTGTGGTTGGGGGTCCCCACCCCGTGGGGAGCTGTGTGAAAGGGCCGGGGCCTCAGGAAGGTTGAGCACCGCTGGTCTCAAAGCTCAGGCTTTGGGTGATAAGGCCCCAGCCCCCGGGGCCGGCCCCAGCCCGCAGCGAGGCGCGGCCACAGGGTGGGACTGCGATTGGGGTTTATAGCGGGGCTCCCCACGTCGCCGGCCGCGGACAGAAATAGCCCGGTGGGCGGGCGGAGGGGGAGAGGGGCTGCCGGGGGCACGGGCGCGCGGGCCCCGCTCCCACCACTAATTGCAGGGCTGCCGCCCGCCCCTCCCGTGTGCGAGAGGCCCCGGGGCTGATTCACGGGGAGGCCTGGCCCCAGGCCGGGCGGTGGGCCGGGGGGATCGGGGGCCTGCTTCTCCCCAACCCCCGCCTTCCCGCTGTGGGCAGTCCTGGGCGCCCCCCAGCCCGCCCCCGTCCCCCCATTTCCTGCCCCGGCCGGGGGGCTCGGCGGCTCCTTTCCCGGGAATGCCCTCCCGCGTGCCGAGCTCGGGCCTCAGAGCCGGGTCGTCCCCATGGAGCGGGGAGGGGCGGGCGATGCTTCTCTGAGAGTTAATGGAGGCCTGTCCCCTGTCCCCCCCTCCATCTCCTGAGCCCCCGGGACCCTCCCAGGAGAGCAGCTTCGGAGCCTGAGGCCTGCACATCCACCGCTCCCTCGTCCAGTCTTGGCCTGAGCTCGGAGACACCCCGGGGCACCCCCTCCCCGGTGCCGGGGCTGCTGCCTCCAGAGCCTGGAGTCTGAGGTTGAGGGTCATGTGGGTGGGTGGTCTGATCCAGGCCCCCCACCTTTGCCGGTTTGCAGTGACGGGTGGGCTCCCCGAATCCCAGACACCCCACCCGTCTCGGCCCTCACGCTCAGTGGGGACCCCGCCTGCGTGCCTGTCGGTCCCCCATCGGGCCGGGCACATCGCAGAGACCCTGTTCCAAGTCCTGTCCGCAGCCCCGGGCTCAGGACTCAGTGCAGGAATGAGGTCAGAGGGGCTCAGCTCCACGGAGCAGGGGGAGGCGTGGGCGCCGTGGGGGCCTGTGGAGCGAGGGACATTGGGGTTCACTCTGGCGCCGGGGAGAGCGGCCAGGCTGACTCCTGCCAGGGTGAGGCGCACGCTGGGGCCGGGGGCCGCCCCGGAGGAGACAGGATACCCCAAGTTCAGGCTGCTTGCACAGAAAGAAGTAATGTGCCTAAATCTGTGTCTGTATATCCACACCCATCTGCACCTCTCTCTGTCTCTATTTCTATGTCCACATCCACATTCATATCACATCCACATCTCTACTTATGTCTATATCTATATCCACATCCATATCTCTATCTATATTCACATCTAAATCCACATCCATACCCACATCCATGTCTATATCTATATTCATATCCATATCTAATCTATATCCATATCCACATCCACATCTATATCCATATCTATACCCACACCTATATCCACATCCACATCTATATCCACATCCACATCCACATCCACATCCACATCTCTACTTATGTCTATATCTATATCCACATCCATATCTCTATCTATATTCACATCTAAATCCACATCCATATCCACATCCATACCTATATCTATATTCATATCCATATCTAATCTATATCCATATCCACATCCACATCTATATTCACATCCACATCCACATCCACATCTCTACTTATGTCTATATCTATATCCACATCCATCTCTCTATCTATATTCACATCTAAATCCACATCCATATCCACATCCATACCTATATCTATATTCATATCCATATCTAATTTATATCCATATCCACATCCACATGGATATCCACATCCATATCCATATCTATATCCATATCCATACCCACATCCATATCTACATCCACATCCACATTTCTACCTATATCTATATCCATATATGTATGCACATCTATATCCACATCTATGCCTATATCTATATTAATATCCATGTCCAACCTATACCTATACCCTCACCTATATGTCCACAGGTCCTGGGAGCCCATCAAAGAGACGTTGGAGATATTGCTTCTTCACCACGAGGCTGTCGAGGGGAAGGGAGAGGAAGGAATTGGGGAGACACACGCAGTCTCACAGGACGGCTGGGGGTCGGGGGGAACGGGCAGGAACTGCCCAGCTGAGAGCGGGCGCGGCTCCCGGTGAAGGCCTAGCAGGTCTCGGCGGTGGTGGAGGAGGACAGGAGCCATCAGCTCAGAAACCACAGCCACACGGCGGGAGCCACGCCGTTAAATACCACACGGCGGGAGCCACGCCGTTAAATACCGCACGGAGGAAGCCAGGCCGTGAAGCAGCCACACGGGGAAGGCGGGAAGGAGCGGGCGGATCCGATTTTACACTAAATGCGAACGGCCTGCGTTTCTCTCCGATGGGGCGAGCGTGCCAGCGCGTGGAGGGCTGGGCGTGGCCTGTGGGGGCAGCACGGCGGGCGCGGTGTGTGCCCAGCTCCCCCTCTCCCCTCCCCGGCTGCAGAGGGGCGGCCTCATCCCGGGGCCCCGGCAGGCTGGGGTTTGCGCTGGTCTGTGAGCCGGCTCCCCGCTGCTGACGCTCCCTCATCAACAGCAAAAGCGAACACAGAGCCGAAACCGGTGTGGCTCAGCGGATAGAGCGTCGGCCTGCGGACTGAAAGGTCCCGGGTTCGATTCCCGTCGAGGGCATGTACCTTGGTGGCGGGCACATCCCCAGTGGGGGGCGTGCAGGAGGCGGCTGATGGATGTCTCTCTCATTGATGTCTCTAACTCTTTATCCCTCTTCCTTCCTCTCTGTAAAAATTCAATAAAAATATATTTAAAAAGAAGTGAGCACAGAGAAGACAGCCGTCCGGGCACCCACACGCAGATGCCTATTGCTGGGTGCCTCCCGGTTGCCCTCTCGGGGGTTGTCCGGGGGGCAGTGTGGCCTCGGTGTGCTCAGAACCAGCGGCCAGCCCAGTCCCGCGCGCAGAGAGGACCCCGCCTGCCTCCCTGGCCCAGCCAGGAGCCGGGGCAGCTGCACCCAGGACCCTCGGTGCCGCCAGCCGGGCTGGGGCTGGGCCGGGCCCCTCCCGAGCCGCCCACAGCCTGTGTGTCAGTCAGCGAAGGCACCCTCAGTGGTCCACGTGTCCACATGAACTTAAAGTGGCCGAGGGCCCTTGCTGCCGCGCACGTGGCCGCCTTTATCTGCAGGCCGAGCGGAGCCTGCGGGCTGGGGGACCTTGGCTCCTGATGGGGCGTCTTGTCCCGACTCTCTGAGGGGCCCGGCCGCCGTGTGCAGAGCCGGTGACCCGCGTGCCGGGGGCTATAGAGCCAGCATGACTGGCAGAGAAGCGTGTGGGCCGGAGCGGGGGCCGCCGAGCCTCCACTGCAGGACGGACGGGCTTGCTCAGGGGCGCCCTCCCAGAGGAGACCCCCAGTGACCGGGTCATGGGCAGGCAGGGCTCAGTCCAGGTGGCCCTGAGCCTGCGGCAGGCCGCACGGGCCGGGGCGAGGGCTGGGGAGGAGCGGGTACGTCCCCGGAGTCTCCCGCGAGGGCTGGGCGCTGGGCCGGGGGTCCTGCTGGGCTGGGTCGAGTGGAAGAGGCAGACCCGACGTGGGGAGGTGCTGGGAGGTGGGGAGGGGTCCCCTGGGTTGGGCTGAGCCTGGTCTGGGGAGAGGCAGCCAGGGAGGGAAGGCTGCGCCGGGTGGTGGAAGGGTTTGGGGGTGCGTCCTGGGGCTCCAGTGTCCCATCAAGGCGGTGTCTGTGTGGTGCAGGGGGTGCCGATGGCGGGGGACCCCGAGACCGGTCTGGGCGAGGCCCTCCTCCAGGCCTCCCCGCCCCCCTGTGCTGGGACCCGGTCCTCCTTCCTTCCTTCCTCCGGTCACTTCTCTCTGGGGGGGCCACTCACCCCCAGGGCCACCCCTCCCAGCCCTCCCGGCGCCTGGTGGGCAGGTCAGAGGCCACGTGCAGCAGGGACAGACACTCAGGGTCACGGGGGGCAGACGGGACCTCAGGCGGAGGCGTCGGGGGGCTGAGGAGAAGGAGGAGGAGGAGGAGGAGGACGGGGAGCCGGGCGGCCGGTTCCCAGTGTGGTCCCGGCAGCTGGCCCCCCGCCACCTCCCACCTCTGCCCGCCCCGCGCCAGGCGACGCTGTGGCGGGCGGGCGGGAGGCGGCCTGCACGGAGGCCCAGCTGTGCCCAGCACATGTCAGGGGGCCCAGGAGCCTCTCGGGGGTGCGGCCCCAGCAGCTGCCCGCAGGCGGGACCCTGAACAAAGGGCGCTTTGAGCAGCCCTCGCGCCTGCCTCGCACCGTCCGGCCAGCTGACCCCCGGAACGCGGGGCCCACTCCCGCTGCGGCTTAAGGGGCTCACGTGGAAGGAACAGCTGCCGGGCCGCCGGCCGGCTGTGGGGACCCCCCGGCCCCCGGCCTGTAGGCCCGCGGGAGAGGCAGCCCCTCACCCTGGCCGCGCACCCCTGGACAGGCCGGGCCGGGAGGTGGCAGGGCAGGCCCCACGCCCAGAGGCCTTTCTTCGCGGGGCCCTGGCGCCCTGGCAGAGGCCCGGCCGGGTCCGAGGTGGCCACGCCAGGCACCCGCTGTCCGCCGGGGTCTGCGGTGTTGTTTGTCTGGGACCTCGATTCCCGTGTGCGGTCAGCCCTGCCCCACCGGCCTGCTGTCCCTCGGCCCCCCGCCCAGCGCCCCTCCCCTGAGAGGTGACCTTTCCTCTATGGAGCAGCACACCAGGCAGGAATCGGGGGTCTGCCTTTGCTGTGCAGCAAGAATCCCCGAAACGAGCCGAGACCGGTGTGGCTCAGTGGATAGAGCGTCGGCCTGTGGACTGAAAGGTCCCAGGTTCGATTCCGGTCAAGGGCATGTATCCTGGTGGCGGGCACATCCCCAGTGTGGGGTGTGTAGGGGACGGCTGATCGATGTCTCTCTCGCATCAATGTTTCTAGCTCTCTATCCCTCTCTCTTCCTTCTGTAAGAAAACAATAAAAATATATTTAAAGATTGACTTGGGGAAAATAAACATCCTTCTTCTTCTTCAAAAAAAAAAGAATCCCCGAAACGAAAGCCAGGCTTTCATCCCAGAGGCCGGGCGCCCAGCCGTGTGGCCTGAGCCCCGCTCTGTCCGTGTGAGCGGCTCAGTCACCGGTGCCCGCCGTCCTCCCAGGACGAGGTGACGGGGACGGAGTGGCCGATAAAGCGCCGCCGCCCTCATCCCCACGAGTTCGAGACCCCCTGGTGCCCCAAGAGCGAGCCCAGCTGCGCACCTGCCCGAAGTCCGGTGCCTCTCCCTGCCCATTCTGGCCTCACGGCTCCGGCCGGGCGTCGGGGCCGCGTTGAGTGGAAGCAGAGGGTGGGGGCACCCTGTCTTGCTCCTGGCCTGAGAGGGGCAGCGGGCATCTCGCCCATCAGACGCTGCTCGGTGGGGGTTTCCCGGAGACGGTGATCCCACGGAGGCCACCGCCCCCCTCTTCCCCGTGCGCGGAGCGGGGGGCTCTGGCCTGGACGGGCGTTGATTCTGCCACGTGACTCCTCCTGAGCCGGCGGAGATAGATCCCCTGTTTCCCCTCATCCCGCCGGGGGGACGCGGTGCATTGGTGGATGCTCCCCGGCTGAGCCGTCCTTGCATTCCAGGAATACATCCCTCCTGCTCCTGGCGGCGTTTAATCCGTTTATTATGCGGCCGCTCCGCGCACCGGGCTGTGCCTCGGTCTTTCCACCGACGGTCCTGAGACATGGCTCCGGGCTGGGTTTTCTTCTCTCTCCCTCGTTTCCTCGGGGGGACTTGGTCTGGCTCTGGTTTCAGGGCGACGCTGGCCTCATTAAATGAGCCGGGACGCGCCCCCACCTCTTACAATTCTGGGGACGTTGGAGGCGGACCGGTGCCGGCTCTTTACGTGCCGGGCGGACCTCAGCGGCAGAGCGGGAGGCCCAGGGCCTTCCCTTCCCCGGGGGAGGGGGAGGAGAGGGTGCTGGGTCCCGGCCTCCGTCTCCTGAGCAGTGACCCGCACGCTCCTGGTGCTTACTGCATGGGTTAGGGGAGGGTTTGTGCGCTTCTAGGATTCAGCCCCCTTCACGCGACGGCCCGGCGTGATGGCGGAGGCGCTGGCCTTCTGGATCTGAGTCCCGCCCGCCTGTCTTCGTCTGTCTGTCCCTCCACCCCCCGCCATCGTCCGTCTGTCCACCGTGTGTCCGTCCATCCGCTGTAACTCAGACGCTCACCTCGGCGCTGGCTTCACCCAGGCCCGGGCAATGGCGGGGCCTCCCCCGTGGCAGCCACAGCCGACAGCCCACCTGCCCGCCTCCCGGGCCGGGGCCAGTGATGCCCTCTGACCCTCCCTCACTGGCTCTTCCTGCTGAGGCCCAGCCCCCCGGCCCGAGGCGGCCGAGTGATGGATGCTGCACGGCTGGAGCGTGGGGGCTCCACGCTTTACACACGTGCTGGCTGGGGAGACAGGAGGCCTCGAGGCCAGGCCAGGGCCTCTTCCTGCCCCAGAGCCGCGCGGAGCTCTGCGGGCACGCCCCCGGGGCCTGCAGGCCTGGTCCCCGTAGAGCAGGGCACCCGCTGCCAGCGGCCGGGGCGGTGGAGTGGGCGGCGGAGTGGATGGCAGAGCGGGCGGCGCGGGGAGCTCACCCGCCCTCTCCCGCAGGAGATCGTGCTGGTGGTGTTCTTCGGCACCGAGTACGTGGTCCGCCTCTGGTCCGCCGGCTGCCGCAGCAAGTACGTGGGCGTCTGGGGGCGGCTGCGCTTTGCCCGGAAGCCCATCTCCATCATCGGTGAGTCACGCCGGCCCTGCGGGGGGCGGTCACCCTGGGACCCCAGGCCAGGAAGGGCGGGGCGGGCAGGGCAGACCCCCGTCCTGAGCGTCTCTGGAGCAGTCCCCGGGCTCCACTGCCCGTGAGAGGAGGGGTCCGAGCCAGCGGGGTGACCTCCAGGTCCCCCAGCCCCTCGTCCTCAGGCGCTGCTCCTGGGACAGGGGGTTGGGGTGCATTTGGCACAGAGGGGTGCCTGCCTGCGGGCTGGCCTGGGGTGGGTGGTGGGCTCGGCGGGTGGGGGACGGTCCCTGGGTGGAACCCGGTCCCCCGACCGCCAGCTCTCGCCGCGGAGCCGGCGGCGGCGGGCCGTGACGCGCGCCCTCTGACCGCAGACCTCATCGTGGTGGTGGCCTCCATGGTGGTCCTCTGCGTGGGCTCCAAGGGCCAGGTGTTTGCCACCTCGGCCATCAGGTACGCCCCCGCGGGCTCCCCTGGGATCCGCCCCGTCAGCAGAGTTCGGGATCCAGCCCGGCCCGGGCTCGCACCTCCGCCGGGACCCAGGCTGGGACCTAGCCACCCGGGACCTCTGTCTGCTCCTCCGTAACCTGGCGGGGTCCGGCCGGAGGCGGGGGATGTGGGGAGCAGGCCCATGGGGAGGAGGACCGCACGGGTCTAGCCCAGGATTGAGGAAGGCGAGGGGACCAGGGGGGATGGCAGTGAGTGGCCGGCTCACGGCCGGGCGGGAGGGGGGCGCTGGGGGCTGGGGGTGCACCCGGGGGACGGGGGCGGGGACCTGCCCGGCGTGGACACCGGCTTCTCCTCCGCAGGGGCATCCGCTTCCTCCAGATCCTGCGGATGCTGCACGTGGACCGCCAGGGCGGCACCTGGAGGCTGCTGGGCTCCGTGGTCTTCATCCACCGCCAGGTGGGCCGGGGCGGGGCTGGGGCTGGGGCCGGGGCCGGGGCCGGGGCCGGGGCCGGGGCTGG
>PVJN01045222.1:0-16984 GCA_004026805.1 Lasiurus borealis
GTGGGATATGCGTGCTCACCAGAACAGTCTTTCACAGAATTCCCTCCCGCACATAAAATCAGACGCTTCTTTTATAAAAAAGAAGTTTCAGGGCTAGAACGGTTTCACAGACAGAAAGCATATTTGACTTCTGAGTAGAGAACTAGAAGCCGGTGGCTGCTCCTGTGGCTTTTCAACAGTTGAAGCCAATACTTGGACATTGCCAAAGCGTGTCCTTTTTTTCCTGGAGAACTGAGTTACAGAATACTGGTTTCCATTAGGGTGTGTCTAGCACTTGCTGTGCCGCCAAGACTGCCATTTTTTATGGACTGCACACTAGATTTTCCATGAACAGCCTCAAATTTATTCCCAGGCAGTAATGTTGAGGAAACCCAATATGAACGGGAAGATTGTTCTAAGGCGGCCTCAGAATGTGTGCCATGCAGTAGCCTAAAAAGAAAATTTCTGATGTATAAAAAAATGTGTATTTCTGGCATGCCTTAATATATGTGGAGCAAAGGGTAGTCACTCCTTTGATATGTTTTCTTGGATTGGGTTGCTAGGGGGAACTTAAAAAAAATTATTCTCTCTTCTTTATTTCTATACTTGTACAAAATATAACCCAAACACCCACCTACACAGGCATTTTACATAAAGGGTTGGAAGCCAAGTGACTGAAAAACACAACAAAATTATGTATAGAGTGGGATTTTTTCTCCCCCCCTAGAGATTTACATGTGAATTCAAGTAGGAGCCAAAGGTAACTCTGGAGGAAAATAAACCAGTTAGAGAAAGTGCTAATGGGAAGTGTGACTATAATTTGGCTTTGTTGACAAATAAAAAAGCAGGTGCCATATTTTTAAAGAGAAATATAACAGGAAATAGAGCTTTATGTTTACATTCTCTAACCATCTTTAGAAACTTACATGTTGGCTACAACCACCACCATAGCACCCCGATTGATGTTTTGAGGAAGACAGCCCTCTTCTCCCAGGTGGCCTCTCAGGGGGACCCCACCCTCAAGGCCTTTTCACCAGAGCTCCAGACGCCATGCCCCATGTTCCAAATCATACACTAGTTATTGCTGATGCCGCCCAAACACTCCACAAGCTGTTGGGAGTGCTGCCTTCAGACAGCCCTCAGCAGAAGTATAATAAAAGCTTAATACATTCATTGTTCAAACATGCACTGACCACCAAGGGGCGGCGCAGAACATGGCAACATGGCAGTAACGCTGTGCTGGCAGAGGGTGGCAGTGGAGGCGCTGCTGGCCCTGCTGGGCCCCTGACCAGAGCAGGACCATGGTGGAATGGTGGAGCAGGTAA
Organism: Lasiurus borealis; assembly: GCA_004026805.1. NCBI lineage: Eukaryota > Metazoa > Chordata > Mammalia > Chiroptera > Vespertilionidae > Lasiurus > Lasiurus borealis. The sequence goes on from PVJN01045222.1 coordinate 1,305, forward strand.
GCGGGCGGTGCCAGGCCAAGGTGGGTGCGAGAGGGACCTGATTGCCTTGCTGATTGATCATCCTGCAGACAGGGACCAGTGGTGGCGGCAGGGGGCGGGAGGGAGGGAATTGGGAGGGCCCAGCCCCAATTGATCACCCCACAGGTGGGATGGTGGTGTAGGTGAGAGGGTGGCACAGGCTACGGTGGGTGCCAGGTGGGGCTGCAGGGCTTCAAGGCTGGGGGCTCGAGCTGGAGCTACAAGCTGGGGGGAATGAGCTGGGGCCTGATCCCTGCCAGCCACCCCAAGGGACCCCAGCTGTGCACAAATTCATGCACCATGCCTCTAGTTATATATAAAGGCCTGGCCCCTCATGGTAACTCAGAACAGTTCAAAGGGCTATTTGAGCTCTGAGCATAATGCTTTGTTGGGTCTGCATTACAATCCACTGTCCCTCTATTTCTCTTTTCTTCCCCAGGTACTGATTCCAAGAACAGTCTCAGATAAATCTACTACATCTTAACCTGCATCTCAGAGCCTGCTTCCTGGGGAAACAGCCTACAATAGTATCTGTTCATCTACCTACCCATCCAGTTAGCAACCTACCACTGTGTTTAGGGCACATGAGTAGGGTGGGTAAGAGGTGAAAAAGACCCAGACGTTGGCCTTAGAATAATTCAGGACAAGCAATGAGACATATATAGCAATAACCATAAGGCACACAATGGAAAGTGGCTGGTGTCAAGAGAGAACATAAACAGAAATGAGGCTGAGGTGTAATCCCGGGCAGAGAGATCAGGAGTCGTCATGCACTGGCTTAGCTTGTGGTAATCAGTATACATGTCCTCTCCTCCCACCTGATCTCAAGCCCTGTTACTTTCCAACACAGTGTCCTAGACAGTGCAAGGAATCTTGAAGCAACGAAGCAAAACCAAACATGGAAGGGAAGCGTTGGCAGTTCCGCGTCATTGGACAGATTTCTGGCTATTTATCTGGCCTTATAGTGCAGAGTTTTCAGGAGGCTTGTCAAGATCTCATTTATTTATTATGGCCACAGAAATCTTGGGAACATGAAAGCACAAGACAAGGTCCTGACCCTCAAAGCAGCTACAGCCCACTGTGTGGACAAGGAGGAGGCCCCTGAATATGTCCACAAACAGGAATAAAACATGGGACTGGGACTAACAGCCAAGCATACGTCATCTCAGGAGGCCCCTGTCCTCAGATGGTCCGTTCATTAACTGTCCTTCTGTTAGTTGACAAAGGTTACTGTACCTAAAAATGAGAATCAACAAACTCCATAGCCTTACCATCCCTGGAACTAATGCTCTGGTATGACTTACTGTCTACAGGGGGAAAGTACCTTTAAGGCAGACATCACGAAGTTCCTGATGGAAGGAGGGGCTGGGAGTGTCTGCTGCATTTCCCTGCCCTCACCCCTGTCAACACGGCGGTCTCCTTCCACTCTCCCTTTCACTGCTTTTGTACAATCTGTCACCAACTTCAGTTTGTTCCTCTGAAATGGCATTTGTGTCCTTCCTCTTCTGCCTCACCGTAGCGCTAAGCACTGCCACTCCCTCTGATATTGTGCCCACAACCTGGGAGCTGAGGCTCAAACCTGGGTCAGTCAAATGTGGCTTCTGCAAATCCAGCTCCTAGATGGTCACATCTCTGCTCAATAGTAAGCCCAGGGGGATTCTCTCATCACCATCAGGACCAAGTTATTAAGACCCTCTTATCAGTGGCCCTTCCTCCACTCATCTAACTTTCCCAGCACCCTGCCTCCATTCCATTCACCTCCCAGTTTGTGCCTTTGCTCAAGTGGTGTCTGACTTTGGAAACACCTTCCCTCCTCCTGGCCACCAATCGGTCCTATGCACTCCTTGCTACTTTGTTCACATGGACCAAGCTTAGGACCTAGGGGATGAAATGTTAGGAGCCTGCTGTTTTCCACTTCCTTTATTGTCTTTAAGTTCTGCTACCACATCTGCACTCCATAGCACGGAAATGCTTGTCTGCAGTACCTATCCAGCCACAAGGATGCCTCATCAGCTTGGTTGCCCTGGACTAGCTAGCTGTCTGCCTTTAGCTGGGTAGACTACCTTGGTCTTACAAGCCAGGAAGGGAAAACGCTGACATGGCTCATGTTTACTCGCTTGTTGCATCTCTGGACCGACGCTCAATCACTGCGGAGTTAATACACCAAGCTCTAGGGTTTCAAAGGACGGACTGCCAAGTTGGGTCTCTGGAATGAATCCAGTGTTCCATAAACTCTGCTTCTCTCCTAATCATAGAAAGAACCATAAAACAAGAGAAGGGCAGAAGCGCTGCAGGCAGCAGAACGACACGGAGCATCATCCTGAGCTTCCTGAAAAACAGAAAATGCAGATTGAGACAGATCTCACCCCCCTTGGCCCTCCTATGCTTGGTGGCACTAGATGAGAGATCTGCTGGTGCTGAGAAGATCTTTGGAAAAGTCTCTTGAAAGGGGGAAAGAGTAAGGAGTCCTTGGAGATGTCCTGACTCCTCTGCCAATCCGTGACTGGTGAGATGGGCAAAAATGGAAGAGAGATCAGGTGAGTACCTCCTGTGCCTCCTGCTACCTTGAAGGGAAAAGTGTGTGTGTGTGTGAGGGAGGGTAGGAGGGGGTAAGGAAGTTACACCCTCTTCTTCTATTTGAAATGGCATGAATGAAAGTGACCAATCTCCAGGTTACCAGATGGATTGGGCAAGGGGTTCTCTGCTTTTTACAACTTTTCCTAGAGAGGGAGGAAAGGGTGGTGAAAGCAGTAGATTTAAAATTCCCATCTTCATGTCTTGAGCTGGAAGATGATGAGGGTGAAAGGAGATAAATTAAAAATAATCTACCCAAAACAAACAAGCAAACACACACACACACACACACACATCACCTTGGAGAGAAAATTTAAAAAAATCTCCTTAGATAGTTGCATTAATATAATAATAATGACAACAATATTAATTGGCTTACAAATGCCTATGGGTTTACATTTTACAAAGCACTGGGGCGCATTATTTAGTAGTGTTTTTATGCCAAATAATCCAATTAGGTGGTAATCAAAATAGCAGCTACCATTTATTGAATGACTATCAGGAATACTTTTCACGTGTTATTTATCCTCACAGCCCTTGTGGTACTATTGCTAATCCCCATTTTATAGAGGGGGAAACTGATGTTTGGAGAGGCTAAGTAACTTGCCCATCAGGTAGAGATTGAAATCTAGGTCTTTCTGATTTCACAATCCAGGCTCTTGACCTTAATAAGGCCCATTTTAGGGCAGGGCTTTTTCACAAGTTCAGGAAGGGCAGGGCATGGAGGAGGAAGGAGCCCTTATATGGCAACTGCCTATGAAATAGGCATGTGCATGCACACACACACACACACACACACACACACACAAATATCCAATAGGTCCACTTTCTCTCCTAGCCTTCTGAGTTAAAACCCATCCAGCTTGCACAGATACATGTCCACTCACTCCTTAGAGGGACAAAGGTCAGTCCCTGTGACTAACATATCTGTCATGTAACCTGTATCTGAAGCTGCAACGGAGTTTCTGTTTGATAAGATGCAGCCATAGCAAAGTGGTGAATTAACATCCAGCTTTGAAGCTTTGTCTCAAAGAATACTTTAAGACTGAAAATAATGAGTGAGACAGAATGCCGGGTAGCAGTATGGCTCGTGGGATTCAAATACATATTCAACTTGTGGGATTCAAGCACATGGAGAAAGAAGAAATGACTGTAGAAAACAGTGAGGCACAAACACATGGGGACAGCTCACAAGAGCTGGCTGCCCTGCTCTTCGTCTGGCCGCCTGACTTCAGTGGTAATGCCTGCTGTTAGCTGTGCCCAGGCCTTCCGACACCGACACTGGCATGAGCACAGATACTCAGCGTTGGGTAGGCTGGAGGGAGCAGCAACAAGACCCTTAAGAATACCTTACTTGCCCCTTTCACCTAAGTACTAATTTTTCTAGAATGTCTCCCCCCCCTCTCCACCTTTTCCTCTTCTCCCCATCAACCCCAAAGGAGATCTGGGGGGAGCGGGGGGCTGGAGAGCTTGTTAGTTCCTGGGATTTTTGAGAAAGTAAAGTGTCAGTGTCACTGCCCCCCCTCATTCAGTTTTGAAGATACAGTATACTCAGATACACTCAAAACACCTACTGCAACTTTTAAATGATGTGAGGAGATCCACACGTCACCTGTGAAATGAAATCCAGTCACAGAAACATACAGGCAGGCAAAGGGCTCTCATGTTTATGAATTACACCTACACAAAGCAGGTAGTCCTCACACACAGGCATCATGGTGATGCCACCTTTCCTTTCTGCAGCCTCTTCCCGCCCACCTGAAGGTGTTGGTCGCAGCAGTCCTGTGTGTGAGAGGCGGAGGGGTATGACCCAGTGGAAAAGCACTCCCCGACTGAGGGATGTGGGCAAGCTGTGAGGATGAAGGGGAACGATACAGGTAGGGTCCTTGGCACAGCGCCTGGCGCTGTCCTGCCTGGTTCCAGAGCCTGCTTTTCCTCCACCCACTCTGGGGCTGATGGTGCCCTCTTGTCACTTGGGCCCCATCCTCAGGTCACTGGTTTGATATTGGGAAGAGTGGGGACTAGTCCAGGGCCTCGGGTCTATACCAGGTGGGTCCCAGCACTCAGGTCACAGGTCTGCTGGCGAGGGCTGGCCTTCAGGGTCACACAGGGGGCCGCATAAAGGGCACGCGGCGTGGGCTGGTGCCTGGACTCCAGGGCGGCGGATGGAGCCAGCCAGAGGAGGTGGGCAGCGCCCAGCAGTAAGTCCACCCGAGGCTGTGGGTGGTTTCCTCCTGTTGCTCGGTATCAGGGAGAGGCGGGGGAAGGCATTCATTTTTTCCTAAGCATCCACCCATGGCTTCAATAACTGTCGATGTGAAAAGCCGGCCGCGGCGTCTCTTCCAGGCGAGGCGAGGCGAGGCGAGGCCCGGCCCCGGCGCGCCCCCCGCGCCTGTGTTCCGGGACCCTCCGCGGGACCTCCTGCGCGCGTGCGGGACAGGCGGTGGGCTAAGGCTTCTGCATGGGCTGGTCTAGCGAAACGGCAGCCGCTAGCTGTGGTCTGACCCCTGCACGTCCACCCGCGGGGTATTTCTTCCCCGAGTCCCCAGGCACATCCTCGCCCCGGGTCACCTGCTCCGCGGCGGCCGCGTCGCCCCGGATGCGAGGACTGCGAGGACGGGGCCAAGAGCGCGGAAAGTTGTTTCAGAGGCAGCTATGTTGCAACCCTCACCATAGCAAACTACAGATCCTGGATTTCCCAAAGCCTTCCCCACCCCCATCCAGCTCCGGAGCCCCGAGCCCTTGGCGGGGAGACCCGCTGTGCCGAGAGCCACACGCAGACGCACCTCCGTTGCCTCGGGCGCGCCCGAGTGCAAAGTGGGGGGAAAAGCCCCAGTAAACTCCCAGCGCGGAGCAATTGCCAGTCCCTGCCGGGAAAGGGACCCAGCTGCTGGGGACTGGCCTCCCGCCTGGCAGCTCCGAGAAATACTCGCGATTTCCTGCCCCGGCCTCTCCTCCCCCGGTCCCAGCCCCTCCGGGCCGTGCAGCCGCGACCCCTCAGTGCGTACCTGCGGCGGTCGTGGGCTCGCCCTCACTTTGCTCGCCGGAATCCGAATCCATGCTGCGGGCTGCTGGCTGGGCGTCCACAGCCTCCCGCCCGTCTGCAGGGCGCTGGGAGCCGGCGTCCCGGCTCGGGCTGTCCGGCGCAGTCGGTGCGGTCAGCCAGGAGGCGGCAGCCCGGGAGGTGCGGTCTGGGCGGTGCGCGGTGGCCGCGGCCAGGAGGCGGCTCCGCAGAGGCGAGCGCCGCCCGCTCCCCACTCCCGGCGCCCGCGGGCCGGTGCCTGCGCGAGGGGAGCGCGGGGAGCGCGGGGAGCGCGGGGCGGAGGGTGGGGCGCGCCTGGAACGAGTGGGGGGAGGAGAGAGGGGAGGCGCGAGTGGTTTCCGAGCGGGAGCAGCCGGCGCCTCGCAGGATCCAGACGGGGGTTAAATACCCCGGGGGCGGTGCCACTCCTCCCACCCGCGCCCGGAGCCCGGAGCCCGGAGCCCGGACTCGGGGAGCGCGGCGAAGTGGCGCGGAGGGCGAGGCTGATCCCTTTGTCTTGGGTGTGGCCAAGTTTGGAGGATTCTTAGGTGCAAAGGTGCCAAATAGGAAAATGTGAAGTTCCCACTGAGCGGGAGTCGGGGTGCTTCCGTTCCTTCTGACTCCGCCGCTTGCAGACCTTGGGCAGAGTGACTCAACTTGGGTCTTTTTCCTCACTTGGAAAAGGGGAAAGAGGAGAGAGTTTCCTTGTGTCCGGAATATTTTGGGGGAGTAAATAGCATAATGCAAGCGAGGGTTCTAGGGAAATTAACGACGCCCCGGCAGCAGATCAAACTAGCTCTCCAGGCGTGGGCGGGCAGGGTGGACCAGCCTAAGGGGCGCTGGGTCACACACATCAAAGGCAGGACCCACCCTGCCAGACTCGAGGGGCAAGAATTGATTTTAAAACCTTTCCTTTGTCTTGAACACAGAGTGTGCTGAACTTCCTCAATACTCCCTCTTTCCAGTTTCTTTAAAAAAAAAAAAAGCATTTGTAAATGTATTCAGTAATTAAAAGACTAAACTAAGGGGGGAAAATACACGAAGCAGCGGGGCCTCCGGAGATGATTGTTAATGCGTGACTAACCACACCGTCTTATCGTCTCCCTGAATTATCAGCTCCTGCACCTGTATGACCTCAGGCCAGCTTCTCTTCATATGACGTGTAGGCAGAGAATTCGGAAGAACCCGACTGACTGAGCAAAATGAAATCGGGAAGAGCGGTCTACTTTAAAAAGCACCATTTATTGAGTGTTTCCTAAGCGCACTCCTACGTTGATCCAATGAAAATTTTGGGTGAAGCCACCGTTTGAAAACGCTTTGTTGGAGGTCAAAAATTGTTTCAAGTCGGCAAGTTTATAGAATTCAATCTATACTGTTCTCTCCATTTTTGTGGAAACAGAGTCTCCTGTTCCAGGAGATAACTTGCCTGTGGTCTCAGGTCCAGTAAGTGGGTGAACAGGGACTTGAAGTCAGGGTTCTGCCAGGTCCAGGACAGCTCCTTAGGGTACAGTGTCACAAGTGGGTTTGGCCTCTCTGTTAGGGGGGGGGGAGGGAGGGCTGCTTCCTTTGGTCAGATATGGGCTTTCCAGAGGGTAAAAACCCCAACTCATGTTCTCAGAAAATGTTTTCTGGGTGACCAATCACACGGGCGTTGATAAAAGAAAGTCACATGGATTTTGATAGAAGGGTGGGAAGAGCCCCACCCTAAATGTGGGCTCTTGGGCAAATGGCATAACCTTCCTCACTTCCCTCCCATGCTGGCATCTCCTCCATAGGGTGGCTGTAAGGCAGTAAATGAAATAATGACTGTGGAAGCTATTACCCAACGCCTGGCACACAGTTAATGTCTGGTAAGTGGGAAGAACATTCATTCTTAGATCTAATCGATCCTGTTTAGAAAAACAAGTATTTAAAACCACATTCTTAAGGGATGAGAAAAATTCATAGCAACATCTGGATAAAAATTGATACTCAAAAACCAAATAGCTTGGGACCGTTTTAAATGTTTGCCGTCAGAGCGTTGTAGTCTTAAGGCAAAACAACGATCGCGTCAGAGAACAGAGCATATTGGATGGAAAAAGGCATCCAGCTTCCTCTGAATACCACTGAAACACCTCTGCATCCCAGCAATAAAGGAAACAGAGAAGCTCACTGCTGCTGGAGCTTGATCAATAGTAAGCAAAGCACCAGGAGTGCATGCTTACGACACGCATGCCCATCAGTCATCAGATCTTCACTGAGTACCTAGCACTTTTCAGCCCAGAGATAAAAATGGGGGTTGGAAGGCTGCTGGTCAAGGTGATCCTGAAAAGTCCATGAAGTGAGTCTTCAGTAAGCATCAGTTATCCCTTTACCTGTTCCTATATTCAGTCATAGTGTATTTCTGCAAAGGAAGCAGACATAGAATGAAACATTGAATGTGGAATTAAACAATGGAGAAGAGAGATCCAAACTAAATAAGGTCCCCATTCCAATTTCCGATGATATGCAATCTGTTGTCATGGGATAGCAAGACAAAAGGAAATGACTGCTGGCATGCATGTGTGTTTAATGAGGAACATTAGTGGAACATACCTTATCTGTTCTCTCCCAGCATGGAAAAATCTGTATAAGAGAAGGAAATCCTTAAAATAGTATCCCACGACCATCACCCCCATGAACACAGTGAAATCTGTGGTGCTGAAGCTCCTTTACAAACCAACCCTAATATAGTTTTTTAAAAAAGGAAAGAGAGAAAAAGCTCTTAGAAAAGAGGAAAGGGTTTCCGTAGTTCCTCTGTATATTTTTAGAAGAATGGCATCACTTTGCAGACTTGAATCTAGAGTCTGAGGGTTATAAACCACTTTCCTCAGTGTTTCCACTACATCTTTGCAGCCTGGCTGCTCTTCAGACACGAGTTTCTAACTCTTATTGGTCATTTCTTAGCATCAGCCCAACGAAACTGTTGGCTTTTTAAGGAGCTTGCCTCTCCGGTGGGGAAAGCATATCTATTTGTAAGGTGTCAAGAAACAGATAATAAAATAGATCCATTTTGTGAGCATAATACTTCTTAAATCTGAGCCAGGGCTATGACTCATCTGCCTGTCTCCTCTTGTGGGATGGAAAGGGAGCTGTCTGCAGACCTTTGGCAGGCGTCTGGGAGGAGCGAGGGAGGTTCCTCTCACCAGCTAGGGCTGCTCCAGAACTGTGTTTCTCTGGGCTGAAGTGGCCCTTGGCACTTCAGGATGAGAGATTGGCCACGACAGCTCCATTTTTAATAACTTGTGTCTCAAGGTGGGTGCTGGCTCCAAAGAAGCTTCTGCGCAGAGCCAAGACTGCCTCCGTGGGGTCTGGGCAAGCGGGGCAGTGGGGTGTGAGCTGGCTTCTTACCGTCCAATGGAACAAGGTGCCAGAAGGCAATTTTTAAAGAGTGGGCTTTTCCTATTTCTTTCCGGCTAGCAAAAATAAGTTTTATTGCCCCTGCCCCGATTTCCAATGCAATTCACACCACTGAAGAAAAATTAGAAAACACATATAAAGCATGAAAAATAAAAATTTAAAATCCATTCATAATTTCACCGGCTACAATAACATACATATCTTTTGAAAAAAAAAAACCCTCTCTCTTTGTGGTGTTTATTTTTGTAACTTGCTTTTTTCTTTTAACAATATGTTGTGAACATTATTACATCCACTCTCTGGCAACATGATTTTTAATATCCTCACAGTATTCTATTATGGGTATACCATAATGTATTTAAACACTGCTCTTTTGTTGGGCATATAGGCTGTTTCCAATTTTCTGTTAATAGAAGACAGCATCAGTGAACATCATCATGTCTAAATCTGTGCACACATCTGCAATCACTGTCTGTGAACCTTCACCAACCACATTTGGTCTTGGGAGAGAGAAACAAGACAGAAAATTGAACTAAGGTAGCTAACAAAGCAATCATTGTAAATATCCCAAGACTTAAAGGTTAAAAAGAATTTTGATGGACATGATCTCCTCTCAGCGGAGAGCGGGTTGTTTTAGTTTATTCTTGCATTTATCGAGCATCGATTGAGCCCACAGAGGGTTCCTCTAGGATGAGGAGTGGAAAACTTCCACCCACATTTTTATTGTGGACACTGTATATGCTGCACAGCCCCATCCAAGTCCGGACACCTTGTGGGAGGCTGGCAAATTGGGCATCAATCTGTGCCCTCAGGTTCTTCGCTTCTGCCCTCCTTAACAGCCTGATAGGCTAATGCAGTTATAGTGACTCTAAAGCACTGATTCAGAGGGAGAGGAAAATTGAGGTGGAGGAAGGGAAAGAGGGAGAGAGAAGAACACTCTATGCCTCCAATCTCTGTTGTGCTCTGGCTCAGCTTCATGTGGGGTTGTTTGTAAGCCTCTTCAACAGCAGCACCAGGATTACAGGTTCAGCCCTGCTGGGAGGATCCCTGTTGCATTGGTGTCTGTTCCCACTGTGGCATTCACTCTGGGGCTGTGACTGCTGTATTGGAGCTGGTTTTACAAGGACACACATGGCTCCTATGTGGGCAACCTAAGGGACTGTTTTAGCTGTGTCCACCTTCCCGGATCCTTACACAGCTCTGTTACATGGAAAGGGTCAACATTGTTCCTATTGGGGAGAAGAGGGAATTAAGACCCACGTGGCTTATGCCCCACTAGAGTCCCTAAAGTTTTTAGGAAGATAAGAGAGTATCCAGAGGAGAAACCAAGATGGCGGCATAGGTAAACATCTGAATTTGCTGCCTTGCACAGCCACTTCAAAACTACAACTAAAAGACAAAACAGGTACCATCCAGAGTCAGGGGGAGGCTGGCGGAGTGGAAATTATACAACTAGAAAAAAAGAGAAAAGCATACTGAGACTCGGAGGAGGTGCGGAGATGCAGAAGTGAAGTGCAGAGGGATGGAGGCGCGTCTGGAAAGGGCTGGCAATTGAGTATGCTGTTGTTTTTTTTCAATCAGAGAGGGAGATACAAGTTTCCAACTGCTCTGAATTCCAGTTCCGGGCATGACTCTGGGGACCCAGACTCATATGGGGAGAAACTGGACTGTCTGGCATTGGGCGGCACTTGGCACTCGAGGGCGGCTTTCTCTCAGAGGTGCCTGTAGCAATCATTGTTCCTGCCGTGGGACACAGAGACATGGGACCTCTTCCAGCAGGGCTGATGGTCAGCCCTTGCTGTTTGCTCCAACCTGGTGATTCCCTGAGACTCCGCCCCACCCAATTTATAACCCCACCCAAGCTGTACGCAGAAGCTTTTGCATATGAATGGCCTGGCCCTCTGCAATCTGAAAGCTAACATACTACAGCTGGGTCTAAGAGCCCCAGAGCCACCAAAAGAAGACCCAAGGCTCCACAGCAGCTTGCATTGCTTCACAATTGGGCCTCATCTGGGCACCTCCAACCTTAAATAGAGAGAAGGAATCTGAAGATCTCTTTGTAGTTCCTATTGGGTGGCCTCTCCCCTTGGAGATCCAAGAGCCAGTGTTCCCAGTGGTTAGAGAGAGATCATCTAGACTACAACTCTTCAAATCCATAATAGACACACTCAGGGGGCAGACTCAGTGAGCATCAAAGCCCCACTGAAGCAAGTCCTGCCCCATAAGGGTGTCTCCAGCACAGAAATACTCTCATCACAGACACAACTGATCCTTACAGCCAATTGGCCTGGAGGTCAGTTCCTCCTAGTGATACCAATAATAATCAAGGCTTAACTACAACAAGACTATGCACCAAGAGTGTCCACCTCAGGTAATTAGGGAGGCTGAGCTATTAGGTCCTATAGGACACCTAGCACACAAAGCCATGCTATTAACACAGGGAAGCAGCCAAAATGTGGAGACAAAGAAACAGGTCACAAAGGAAAGAAATGGAGGAAAGCAAATTACTGGATATAGAGTTCAAAACCACAGTTATAAGGTTACTTAAGAATCTTCTAGAAAATGCTGATAGAAAAAAAAATAGCAGCAGAATAGAAGGACATGTCCCGAGCATTTTCCTGCAACAGACAGAGGAAACAGGTGAGGGTCGCACAAGGAGTATTTGTTGGTGAGTTGACCAACAGCTGTACTCCAGGAGAAGGTGGGGGACTGCTGGATGGGGCTCTCCTGACCGAGCAGCCCCTATTGCTGCTGGGTTCCCTCCCAGAGCCTCTAGTTTGGATGCGGAGACCATGCCATCTTGAAGGGGAGGATGGATGTTATTGGAAGCCTGAGAATCTACAACTGCGGTACCCACTGAGCAACTGCAAACCCCAGAACACCAGTCCCCAATTGGCGCAAACATACAGATTCAAAGGAGCTCTACTCTCCACCATGGAAAGGTTGGATTTCACCTTGGATGAGGTGAGATCCCTGGTCCTGCAGGACAGAGAAACGTGCACACTGCAGGAGCTGGAGGACTGGGAGAAGTCTGCACCTGGAGAAATCTGTGGATGTTGAGGCTGATGTGATCCATGAATGTGGAAGGGGGTTCTCAGAGCTGCTAACAGAGGGGATCTCTAGAAAGCAACCCATTTTGATCTGATGCAGAGGGACAGCCTGGGAATTTTAAAAGTGTACTGGCTGCTTGGACACAAGGGGGAAAAGGGGACTGCACAGATTTGGCTCTTTCCTTTTCAGATCCTTGCTTCTGATTGCTGAGCCCAATACATAGGATCACCCAGTTGGAGACTGCAGGGGAAAGTTGTTTTTTTCTGGAATGTGGGGATCAGAGTGGGGAGTGACCATTGGAGAACCAGCTCTGGGGCAGCCCATCCCACAAACCAGTATTGAGTGCCACAGGAAAAACTGGATCTAAGCACAGGCTGGAGAGGACCTATAGTTTCAGAGGTCAATCCAGAAACACTGCCACCCAGGGGCCGAATCACACATTGACTCTTGTGTAATCATAAATAAAGAAATAAAGAAATTAAGACACACCACCACCTTAAAAATCAGGACTGGCTTACAACACTGAGGAGCAGTGGACTGCAGGGAACTGCAATATTGTCCTGACTAGGAAACAGGGATGCCAAACAGAACAATAGAATAAGTGAATGACCTTCACTACTGCACATTCTATTTTTTTATTTTTTATTTTTATTTTTTTCATCCTTAAGAAACATTTTTTTTCTTTTTCCTCACTTAATTTTACCTTTTTAATTATTACATTTTTATTTTCAATCTGTAATTATTACTACTACTAGTTTACATTTTTGTTTAAAAAATGTCATTTTATTTTCTTTTTTATTTTACTTTGGGATTAGTGTTCTACATTCTATTTTCATCTTTCCTTTAGCATCATTTTACTCTATCAACTCTAACTTTATGCCATCACTCTCTTTCTTTCTTTCTTTCTTTTTTTTAATTTATTTTTATTGATTTTTTACAGAGAGGAAGGGAGAGGGATAGAAAGTTAGAAACATCGATGAGAGAGAAACATCAATCAGCTGCCTCCTGCACACCCCCTACTGGGGATGTGCCCACAACCAAGGTACATGCCCTTGACTGGAATCGAACCTGGGACCTCTCAGTCCACAGGCCAGCACTCTATCCACTGAGCCAAACCGGTTTCGGCCATCACTCTCTTTCTAACTTTCCCCCTTTTGTTGCCCTGTTTTTCTTACCCTTTTCCTTCTTTAGATTTCCCCTATTCTTTCTTTTTACCCCCTGTTAAAATTTCACCCTACTTATGTATCTAATTTCCAATCCCCTACTCCAAGTTTATACACACCTCTCTTCTCTGTTGTCACTATCCAAAACTTGTTTTTCTCTCTGTCCTGTTGTCATTGTTTACTGGAATATTGATTATATCGATTTTTTATGCTTTTTGGTGAGATTGTTTTTGCTTATTTCTTTTCTCTCTTCTTCATTCTCTCCTATCCCCTAATTTGCCTCTCTCTGGTGGTCACCTTTATTTGTGGTTATTAATACCGTGAATCATTTTTTTCAGTATCTTGTGCATTGTACCTGGTTGTGTTATATTTTGTGCCTTTAAATCAATGCAGGAGGGAGAGAACTACATAATCAGACACCTGGGGAAGAGAGACCATGGAGAGACAAAGAAACAGCCTGCATAGGAAAGAAAAGCAGGCATCACCAGAAAAGGAAGTAAATGAAATGGAGGGTAGCAACCTGCCATAGTAAGAATTCAGAGAAATGGTCATAAGGTGGCTGAAAAAAATGAAAGACAAGTTGGACAATATGATTAAGAACCAAAAGGAAATGAAGAAGAACCAAGAAGAAATGAAAAATGATATCACTACTGTAAAGAACTGTAAAGAGCAGCTTCTAGAAAAAAAACTTAAAAAGCAGGAGAAGAGCCTAAGGGAACTTTGGGACAACATGAAACAAAACAATATCCACATATTAGAGGTTGCAGAAGGAGAGGAAACGGAGCAAGGAATAGAAAACCTGTTTGAAGAAATAATGACAGAAAACTTCTCTGATATAGTGAAGAAAAAACTCACACAAATCCAAGAAGCTCACAGAGTCCCAATCAAAATGAACCCCAAAAGACTGATGCTAAGACACATTATAATTAAATTGGCAAACACCAAGGACAAAGGAAGAAGTGGCTACAGAGAGAGACCGAAAGTCACCTACAAAGGAAACCTCATCAGACTAGTGACTGATTTCTCAACAGAAACTCAGCAGGCTAGAAGGGAATGGAATAAAATATACAAAGTTATGCAAAGGAAGGGTCTGAATCCAAAAATACTGTACCCAGCAAGGCTATCAATCAAAATTGAAGGTGAAACCAGTAGCTTCATAGACAAAAAAGGACTAAGGGAGTTAATTACCACCACACCAGCAATGAAAGAAATGCTAAAGGGTCTGCTGTATAAAAAAGAAATAGGAAGTGAATAAGGAACACAGGAGTAAAGAATAAAAATGGCAACAAATAAGTACCTATCAATAATAATTTTACATGTATATGGATTAAATGGTCCAATCAAAAGACATATGGTAACAGATTGGATAAGAAAACATATACCTGCTGTCTATAAGAAATCCACCTCAGAAAAAAGATGCATTCAGACAGATCCTCCCAACTGTGCCACTTCTGACTCCACTAAGCCCCTGTTTCAAGTGAAACCCTGGAGACCTAGACTCGTGGGGTCCTGGTGCGCAGGGGAGCCGGAAAGGCAGCGGTCTAGAGGCACTGTGGCGTGCACGCACAAGGACTGCTCCAGCGATTACCCAGTCACGTGAGACTCAGGGGCCATGGAGGGCAGGGCCAACTGGAAGGCAAGGCAGTCCCTTAAGCCCTGAGACTTCACCCATCCCAAGCTCAACAGAGGCTTCTTCGGTTTTGCAAGTCTACTATCATAAGGCTGAATTCAACACAGAAGTTTCCCCAGCATAGTGAAAATGCCGACACAAGGGAAAGGATCACAAACAAAAGAAATGGAGTAAATAAACCGACTGGATAGAGAGTTCAAAACCATGCTTCTAAGGTTTTTCAAGAATATGCTAGAAAAGATGGATAAACTTGTCAAGTCCCAAGAGGAGATGCAAAAGGACCAACTAGAGATGCAAAAGATCCAACTAGAGATGATGGATAAATTTAGCAAGTCCCAAGAGGAGATAAAAAGGGACCAACTAGAGATACTGACTGAAATAAAAAATATTATACAGAGTCCTAACAGCAGACTAGAGGAAGGCAAGAATCAAGTAAAAAATTTGAAATATAAAGAAGCAGAAAACACTCAACTGGAAAGCAAGAAGAGAAAAGAATAAAAAAATGTGAAGATAATGTAAGGAGCCTCTGGGACAGCTTCAAGCTACCAACATCAGAATTGTGGGGGTGCTAGAAGAAGAGAGAGAGCAAGATACTGAAAACCTATTTAAAGAAATAATGACTGAAAACTTCCCACATCTGGTAACAGAAATAGACTTACAAGTCCAGGAAGCACACAGAACCCCATATAAAAGGAATCCAAAGAGGACCACACCAAGACACATCATAATTAAAATACCAAGAGCAAAAGACAAAGAGAGAATATTAAAAGCAGCAAGAGAAAAACAGTTCATTACCTACAAGGGAGCACCCAACAACTGTCAGCTGATTTCTCAACAGAAACGA
>PVJN01045223.1:0-16990 GCA_004026805.1 Lasiurus borealis
TGTTTCTGAGTGGTCATGGAGACTGAAGGTTGTCTACAAGGTGCTGTAAAATGAGCACCAAGAGTCATCTCTTCTGTACATTGTCACATGCCACAACCCTTCTCTTGGTTAGAGCCTGGAGTGCTTCAGGGTGAGCATGGATGGAGTATGGGACCAAGGACTTTGTAATAATTCTCTTAAAAGTTCCCCAATTCAGAATTCTATACTTTGGTAATCTGGATTTTTTTCTCCTTTAGTGGTTGTTGAGAAGGAAACATTTTGAGGATACTCTCAGTTGAGATTTTAGTTTTATGGCTATTTTCAGAAATCTTTGACACGTCACTTCCTGAAATTCGGAATGGCATTACCAGCCTAGGATTAGAGAATACCAGCGCCAATAGAGGCCCTTGAGTTCACTTAGTCCAGACCTTTGACAAATAAGCCAACGGAGACTCTGAGAGAGGTAGGACCTTGTCAGCGGTCACACCATAAACTGGGGACTGGCTTCCTCTGTGTCCAGAGGCCTCTGCTGCTAGATCTCCCTCGCTCAGTGAGTCTCCTTTATCAGCTTTTGCCACCAGGAAATTTTTACCCTGCATTCTCACTTGAACATATCAACGTGACAAGAACCAAATATATAATTTTGTGGTTCTTTTCTATACAGCCCATGGTCCCCCAAAACCTTTACTAGGCATAATGCTGTAAGCAGGCAGCAGTAAGACCTGGTGGAATTCACAGATGGAACCCCAAGGTGACTGAACTCAAAGATATCCTAGTCCTCTCTTATGCAAACACCTATCTTTCCTGAAAGCTCTTTGACCACATATGGCAAGACTGTGGGTACTAGAAAAAGCTATTTTCTCCTCAGACTGAATACCTAAGGATGTCCCTAGGCTCTGTCCCAGCCCAGATAACTATAAACCCCAGCGCATTCCTTTCCTACTTGCCTATCGGGTTGTTTTCAGTTGAAGAAGAAGAAGGAAACTTCTGTTGAGGTACTACCTCTCCTTCTGGGTCAGCATTTCTTTTGATCTTTCTCTCTGGTTCCTGACCCGCCTCTTTTGTTTCTGGAATATTTAGTGGGAGAATTTTCTTGGCTCAACATGCACTGTGGTGAGTCAGGCCAGACCCAGTCAGGATTTAATGAGAGCCTCGGGATCCCATTTCCTACAGAGGGAAGATGGGACATCTCTAAAGGAAAAAAAAAGTAATGTTTTAATTAAAACTCTTAGTTTAATTTTTTAAAAAATAACAAAAATAGAAATTAGCCATTTTTCTCACTAGTGAGCCTAGCCTTTGATATGATCTATATGGGACAAATAAAATTTTGAATAATAAAATTAACTGGGTTATTCAGGAAATAAAACTTTGATTTGAGGGGGGGAAAGAGTTTTTGTGGAGGCTCAATTTAGCCATATCTCCCTCTATGTAAACCGAATGTAAAAATTGTGCCTCATTTCTTCAACGTATTTCAGAGTCATAGCTCAAGCCAAATGGAAATAACTCAGTTTAGCAGTGGTATTAATGTGGCTCCAAGTGAGGTGTCACATTTCCCACCATGAACTCCAGCACTGTGATAAACTGTCACAGCTGCAGGGATAAGCAATGGTCCCAGCTGGTCATCCTGTATAGACATGGCTACAATGTGTGTAAAAAGTGCCCTTGTAAAATGGAGAACAGTTAAGTAAGCAAACAATGAACCCAGAGCTAGTCACTCACTACAGAGAAGTCCTCCAATGCAAAAACAACCCTACTATAAATTTCTCCTTGGGACCACCACACAACAGACACAACATATACATTGTGCTGAAAGCAAGGAGAAAAGAATAATTGTCTCAAATTTGTCATTTCATGCCTATCAGTTTTAAGATTTGCAGGACAATCCTATAATCAGTGCTTCTCAAACTTCAGGGTACACAGGAATCAGCAGGGAAGCTTGTAAGAATGCAGAATCTGATTTGGTGGGCCAGAGAGTCCGCTGTAGAAAACAAGTTCCCAGTTCATGCTCAAATCCTGGTCCCCACACCATACTTTATGATGTATTAAGGCTCTAGGCTGGACCTTGCCAACCTTGTGCTGCAGTATTGTAAGGAGAATCGATATCCACATCCCTTGGGCACCTGGGAAGGAGTAGAACAGAGCCTCTGGCAGCGAAGTCTATCTTAGTGTGTTGTGCAAGTGTTACCCTTTTCTATGTGTGCGCTATAGGGAAAGGGTGTGGAGGCACATCTCTAAGTAGTAATGGAAGTTTAACATCATTCCCATTAGCAATAAATTATTCCTAGTAATAACAATAACAATAACAATAGCTATCACTTATTGCCTGATTATTATTTGACAAAAACTGTGCCCAATACTTTACATGACTCAGTCATAGAATTCTGTAACAACTCTAAAATATACATGGTATTACTAACCCCTAGGTGACTTACAACTGTCCCCATGTCTTTTCTCTTTATATACTATCTGTATAGTGATGATTCTCAAATTTATATCTGCGGCTCTGACTTCGTCCCTAACTCCGGCTGCATTATTCAACTGCTTACTTGATGTACCCACTTGGAGATGCTCAGAATTCATAGTTCATCCTAAGCAGAAAACATGCTCTTCTCCCAAGCTGCTTCTATTCAATTCCTCCAGCTAAAAATCTAGGTGTCTTTTTTTAACTTCTCATTCCCTCACCCTACATATAGATGCACTCCATTAGGAAATACTGTCAGCCCAACATTCAAACTGTAATCTGAGTCACTGGTTCTCTCTATCTCCTCTGGCACCATTAGCTGTGGCTTGGATCACTGCAACAGGCTTCTGGCTCTTTTCTCTCTCTCTCTCTGCTCTGTTCTTTGCGCAGCTTTAGTTGTCTAGAGGTGGTTGGCATGTTTGAAAGTAGCAGCTGGTGAGGCCAGAGCAGTGGAGTTGAGCCAGATAATAATAGCAAATATTTGTGTGACACTCACTACGCTCTAGACAACTTTCTAAGGACCTTGCACAGAATAGCATATTTAATGCTGGCAATAACCTTCCAGTCATGTTCTATTGTTTCCCCCATTTTACAGGTGAGTACACTTGCCAATGTCTCCCAGCCAGAGAACAGTGAAAGCGGGATTCAAACCAAAGCTGAGTGAGTCTAGAATAAGCAAACCAAACTTCCCTGCTTCCTCTGGAAAGGTTTGTGCGTCACACTAAGGAGCATGCACTGTGACCTGAAGGCTAGAGGAAGGACCATTAAAACTAATAAATCCACCAAGTCAATTATGTGGTTGTTTTTTCTACAAACAAGTACACAAACTCAAGCAAATTATTTTTAACTAAGTTGGTAACTTCAGTGAACTAAATAAAAATAATCAAGTTGCTTAAGCAAATCGCTTCTCTTGGAAGTTGCATATTTTGTGAATTCTACTGGCCTGTACCTACATCCTCCAGAAAGTGTCCTTATGGAAATCCATTGCTGTACATCCAGAACATCTGTCTGATGCTTCCATATATATATTGACCAGTATATATTTATATGTTTTCTCAATGCTTATTCTAGTTTGAATAAGAAGTAGAAAAGTATGAATACCAATTACTATCATGACTATAACAATACCTTCCTATTCTGAAAATACTTCCCAAGAGATTTGGCTTATACGTAACCCATCTCTTAGGAAATAAAACCTGGAATGACATTCAATATATCTCTGGCAGTGATAAGTCAATGCACTGTGCTAATAAAAGAGACATATTCATGCCAATCGCTTGCCTCTGAAGATTTAGGGGTAAAGTCAGATAAAGGGAAGGTACATGTTCCCATGGTACCTTATGCTTGTGACTCTCTAGCATGGACCACATTATATCACTATGGTCTGTTTACTTGGCAATCTCTTCCACAGGACTGTGAGCTCCTCCAGAGCAAGAACCATATTTTGTTGAGCTTTGGATCCTAAGCACTCAGCACAACGCTTAGAGAAGAGTGAGATTTTGGCAAATTATTATGGGATAAATAAAGTGGCATTTGACATGGCTGATCACACCTTCCTTCTTAGATACCATTTTTAGTAGGTATCTGAGATGCTCCTCTCTCCTGGTTTCTCTTCTATGTTTACTGGCTATTCTTTTTCCCAAAGTTCTACAGTACCTTCTTTGTTGAATTTCCAGTCTCATGACTTTAAATGCCATCCCTCAGCTGACTACTCTAAAATCCAGTGGCTTCCAAACACATGTTTAGAATAAAATTCATTTTCCATACAATTACTTAGAGGCCCTCCACAGCCTGCCCTTCTTCCCCACATCTGACTTTCTCTCTAAATGACCACTCACTCTCTCCCCAGCTCACTCTATTCCAACTATATGGCATCCTTGCTGTTTGGGGGAATATACCAACCATGTTTTTGTCCCTTGGAATGCTCTTTCTTCATGTCTCATTCATTCAGATTTCTTATCAATACTTATTTGAAGGAAGCTTTCCCTGACCATCCAATATCTTTTACCCATCAATTTCTATTCATTTTTAATTTAAATTGTTTTATTTTCAAAGCACTTATCACCATCTGATATGTACTAGTACAGTTGTGTGTTTTTTCTCATTTCCCTCCTTTAGGCTATAAGCACCTTGAGGGCAGGGACTGTTGCTATTTCTGGTACCTAGAAGAGTTCCTGTACTAGAGTGCATAACCAATGAGTATTTACTGAAAATAAATGAATGATTAGAAATGGCAGATATAAAAAAAAAAGATGAGTTGTAAATTATACTTATAGATGGTGAAACCAATTCCAAATCCCAAGAATCTGTGAGTTCAAACTTCTCTTCTCATTTAAATTTGTTGCCAGCTAGACCATTGACTCTGCCTTACACATCTTTGTATCTCTACTGCCTAGCACAGAACATGGGATATATCAGGTACTTAAGAAATGTTGCATGAGTGAATATACTTTACTATTAGAAAAAAAAGCCTAGGGATTTCAGTGTGTGTCCCTTGGGTAGATGTGAGACAGATTTGTTAAAGGAGATTGTAAAACACCTTACAATTATTGGGTACCAGGGCCATGCTTGGTAGCAGTTGGATTTTCATTTGATTGGAGCAGCTATTAGCACTGTGGCTGTTTCAGTGACCTGATTTGTCCACAAGGGCTCCTTTAGGTGGCTCTAACAGCCTTTCCTTATGAGGGAATTGACCTGCTTGCCTTGGCATAATAGGAAGATGGGGAATCTGATGAAATCACAGCACTGCTTAAGAGTTAAGTCCTGTAAAGCGTTCACATTTACACCGGACTAAAATCATTTGGAATGAACCAGAATCATAAAATCTGTCCTAAAAACATATACAAAGTATGGATGAGTGTCAGGGAAATTCAGTTAGCATACACAAATACTTATCTTTAATAATTGTTTATCAATATGGAAAACTTCATACTCTGAAAGAAGACATATACTCATTTATTAGATTTCCTTATTATAATTTGTTTTTAATTTCCTAAATTTCATTTTCTTTAACTTTCTATATAAATGGTAATTACTCTTTAATAAAATGTGTTATTCAAGCAAGAACTCTTTGAAAATAAAGGACGGCTCTTCTAATCATTTTGACTGATCGAAGGAGCAAATTGAGACTGCCTCAGCTCATCTTTGACCTCAGTGAGGTCTCTCCAAATATTTTTAAACTCTCTTCAGTAAATAAATTGTGTGTGTGTGTGTGTGTGTGTGTGTGTGTGTGTTCAAATAGGTTTCTGTTGTCTGACTTACATTTAAGTTGTGAAAAAAAGAGAGTTAGCCAATTCAATTAATCCAATAACCTGTATCATATGTATTCATACTCCTTTTCCACATGTCATTTTATTTATGATTTAGAAACACTTTGAATATTTTTGGCAGAGCAGGAAACTTGAAATTATGCAACCAGCCTAAGGTCCTGCTGATCAGTCAAAAATACCAGGATTCAAACCAAAGTGTTTGGACTCTGAGAGCTGAGATGAAAATTCAGGCATGTCCCACTTCAGAACCCGCAATCTTCAAAAACTCACCCAGAGCGATTTTTACTAATCCTTTCTAAACAGGTGATATATAAATAAAATAAGATTGCTCGTGAGATGATGAACATTGAAGCTGGACAATTGGTAAATGAAGATTTAATACATTATTTTATGTAATTTGTATTCTGGTTTGTGATTTTCCATAATAAAAATATATATATTTTCATATCCTTCCTTCTCTCTACTAACTCCAACTTTTATTGAATTTTAGATTTAGGAATTAGAATATATATATTATTATTTCTTCCTATAAGTTTGTAGGATAGCAACATTAATATATGTTCATTTAAAATATTTATAAAATACATGAGTATAAAGTAGAATATAAAAAGTCTTTATAATCTATTCACCCCAAAATAAATATTTTAACATATTGATGTCTCACTTTCTACTATATATTTCTTTTTGTTGTGGTATGGAATATACATATCATAAAATTAAGCATTTAAAGTTAACAATTCAATGGTATCAAGTATTATTCACAGTCGTGCAACCATCAATACCATATAGTTCCTGACCTCTTCACTCTGAGATTCGTCTGCACTGACCATCAGGGGGCAGATGCTCAAACTGGTAGGTTAGCTTGCTGCTGGGGTCTGGCTGATCGGGACTGAGTCAGATGGGCTAGGCATGTCCTGGAGCCCTCCTGCATTCCCTCCCTGGATCCAATAGTGCACCAGTGGGGTCCCTCAGCCTGGCCTGCACCTTCTCATAATCCAGTAACCCTTGGGGGATGTCAGAGAGCCAGTTTCAGCTTGATCTCACAGAAAAGGCTGAAGGACCGCACTGGTGCATGCATTTGTGCACTGGGCCTCTAGTTGGTTAATAAAATTATATAGTATAGCTTTCAAGTATACAATTCTATAATATCTCATCTATATATTGCATTGTGCTCACCACCTAAAGTTATCTTATTTGATGAACATATATTTCACCCCCTTTACTCTTTATTTTGAGATATTTCACTAACATGAATTTGCAATAAATAATACAGAGAAATTTGCTATATTCTTTTCTTAAGGATATTTCATTTTTTAATATATTTTTATTGATTTCTGAGAGAAAGGAAGAGGGAAAGAGAGATGGGGACATACATCAATGATGAGAGAGAATCATTGATCAGCTGCCCACTGGTGATCAAGCCCAAAACCTGGGAATGTGTCCTTTATCAGAATTGCACCCAAGACCTTTCAGACCTCAGGCCAACGCTCTATTCACTGAGCCAAAACCATCCAGGACTTTTACATTCTCTACCCACTTCCTCCAATGGTAGCATCTTGCAAAACGACACTATGATATCTTGATCAGGATATTAACATTGATATAGTTAAAACACAGAATAGTTTGTCACCACCAGGATACCTTATGTTATCATTTAATATCTGAATGGCATACTCCTGTGACCACCCTCCCATTAACCCAACAAATATTAATCAGTTCTCTTTTTCTACAATTTTGTCATTTCAAGAATGTGATATAAATGAAATAATATGATTTGTAACCTTTGGAAATGGCTTTTTTTCACTCAGCCTAATTCTCTGGTGATCTATTCAGGTTGCTGCATGTATCAATATTTATTCCTTTTTATTGCTGTATAGCATTCAAAAGTAGAAATGTATTAGTTTGTTTAAATATTTACCTGTTGAAGGGCATTTGGGTGGTTTCAGTTTGGAGTTATTAAAAAGAAAGCTTCTATAAGCATTGCTGTGTAGGTTTATATGTGAATATACATTTTTCTTTTTTGAGAATAATTGCTGGCAGTAATCGCTAGATCTTATGATTATTGCATGTTAGGAAACTTCCAAAATGTTATCTTGATCAACTTTATCATTGTACATTCCCACCAGATATGCATGAGAGGTTTAGTTTATCAATCTTCCTTGTCAACATTTGGTCTTATCACATTTTTTTTTATTTCAGCTATTTTGATATCTCATTCTAGTTTTAATTTTAATTTTAATCTCCCTAATTGCTAATGGTGTTATACATTTCTCGTGTGCTTTTATGCCATTTGTGCATCATGTGGTGAAACATTTATTTATATATTTTTCCCCATTTACTGATTGGATTGTTTGTGTTTCTTTAAATTAAACAAAAAATACTTTAATTTTAATTAAGTTTTGGGTTCACTGAAAAATGATTGAAATAGATCTAGAGTTCTAACATACACCCATACATCTGCAAAACTTTGCCCCAATAGTGACATTCCCCCACCACAGCGGTAATTTTGTTAACATCAAAGAACCTACGTTGACATAATCACCAAAACCATAGTTTATATTAGGTTTCACTCTTGGTGTTATACTTTCTATAGGTTTGAACAAATGTATAATGAAATGTAGCCACCTTTGTAGTAGCATATATAATAATTTCACTGCCATAAAAATTATCTGTGCTATGCTTATTCACCCCTCTAATCCAATCTCTGGCAACCACTGATCTTTATACAGTCTCTATAGTTTTACTATTTTCTGAACGTCATATAAGTAGAGTTGTAAAGTAGGCAGGCCTGCCAAATTTATTTCTTTCACTAATGCGTGCTAGAGCTTTTTCATGCTTTACTAGTTCATTTCTTTTTAGCACTAGATAATATTCCATTGTATAGATATACCACAGTTTGTTTTTTAATCCACTAACCTACTAAAGAATACATTGCCCTGGCCAGTTTTGCTTAGTGGATGGAGTGTCAGCCTGTGGACCAAAGGGTCCCAGGTTCAATTTCAGTCAAGGGCAAATGCCTGGGTTGTGGGCTTGGTCCAACATACAGGAGGCAGCCAATCAACGATTCCCTCTCATCATTGATGATTCTATCTCTCCCTCTCTCTTCCTCTCTGAAATCAATAAAAACATATTTTTTTAAAAAAATACCTTGGTTACTTCCATGTTTTGGAAATTATGAATAAAGCTGCTGTCGGAAACCAAAACATTGTTCTCACTAAATGGATGAAAACAGGAGGCTAGAAGGCTGGTCAACCTTGAAGCTCTGAAAGGTCAAAACCAGCCACTCCCTATCTGAGACAATGAACTTCCCCATCAAATAATCATGTCAATCCTGACTGATAAGATAATCTACTTGTTACTGGAATTGCCTGCTTCAGGGCAAAGGGTGTATCCCAAACCTAAATAAAAGGGATGGCAAGGCCCAAGAAAGGTGGCAGTCCTTTCCACTAGAGGAAGGCTCCCGCCTGGCCCCCCAATATCGCCAGATTAATGTTTTCTAGTCTCTCATTTCGTTTAGGCGCGGCCTCCTTCAGAACCCAAACCCTGACCCCGGAATCCTGAACCACGCGGGACGTGGAAAGTGTGGAGGGGCAAGGACCAGACTGCTTTTCCCCCATAAGGAGTCGAATTAAGGTCAGGGTGACCTCAGGCCTGGAGGCAGTAAAACTGGGAACTGGTGGTTTTCATACACAAACACCAGGTACCTGAGGCACACCCAGCTCTGAGAAACCACAGGGTCGGACAAACCACCCCTAAGAAGGACATCTGCATTCCAAGCTGCTAGCTTAATCAGAGTTTAGATAAAGAGTAAGGCTTAGCCAATTAAAGTTAGCCAAGTCCTCCTGCGCTGAGGATAAAAGGCACTTGCTGCAGAGGTTCGGGGCTCTCGTGCTTCCCTGCTGAGTCAGTGGAACCGGGAGCCGGGACTTGAGTTCGTAATGAAGGCTTCCTAAATTTTCCAACTGGCTGTCTGGTGGTCGTCTTTCTCGGGTGGGTTCGAGTCCCACCTGGGTCGCCCCACAACAGAAAGAGGTTCCCACAAGCTGCTGCAAGCATTCATATGTAATGTAGCTTTATGTGTGGACCTAAGTTTTCCATTAATTTCCAGGAGTGAAATTTCTGGATCATATGTTAAGAGTATGTTTAGCTCAGTAAGAAACTACAAAGTATCTTCAAATGCGTCTGCATCATTTTGCATTCCCAGTAGAGAATGAGAGTTTCTGTTGCTCCACATTGCTCCAGCATTTGGCATTGTCGGTGTTTGCAATTTTGAACATTCTAGTAGATTGTAGTGACACTTCACTGTTGTTTTAATTTGCAATTCCCTGATGGTATATGATGTCTGGTAGGCCTTCAATAGACAGGGATAGAACAAAAGCATCTGCCAGATCAATACCTGCATACCATGTAGGAGATGATGTGTTAACTTGCTAAAACAATGCAACAACATCTAATACAGCAGCTGCAGTTGGAATCATCACGCTGTTAAGTGTATGATAGATAATCCACTGTCATCCTCCAAGATCCATCTGTCTTCTGCACAGGCCAAATAAGCAATTAAATGGAGATGTGATGGAAAGCACCACCCCTACCTCTTTCAAGTCCTTAATGATGGCACTAATCTCTGCAATCCCTACAGGAATGTAGCAATGTTTTTTGATTTACTATTTTCCTAGATAGAGACAGTTGTAATTTCTTACACTTGGCCTTTCCCATTGTAATAATCCTCACTTCACAGGTCAGAAAACACTGTAGAAATTCTGCCTGATGTTAAGTAGATCTATCCCTATGCACTCTAGAACTGGGAAAATAAACACAGGAGCCCACTGTGAAAACGACCCCGGGCAGAATTCCATTGATCACTTGACTGTCATAAACCCTTATTCTTACTGGTAGCATGGAGTGATGATTTGGGTCCTCAGAAATCAATGTCGGATCAGAGCTTGTGTTCAGTAGTCTCAACTGAAAGGCCTCATTATTTCATTTTCCCCAACATGCAGTTACCATGCAGAAGGCTGTAGGTCTGTTTGGGAAGGCTGGAAGAACTCTTAACCATATACCAAATGCCCTACCTCCTAGTAGCATTACATTGTGAGTTATGATTTCAACATGTAAACTTCGGGAGAAAATAAACATTCAATCTATAGCAAGCTTGAAATATTTCTTCTGTTCCATTCTCCTTCTGGTATTCCTGGTACATTACATCTTTTGTAGTTGTCCCACAGTTCTTGAATAGTTTGTTTGTTTTGTTTGTTTCTTTTCTCTTTGCTTTTTCTGGGTGTGTTTAGTGTCATATCCTCAAGCTCCGATATTATTTCTAAGCCATGACCATTCCACTAATGAGTCCATCAAAAGCATTATTTATCTCCGTTACAGTGTTTTAATCTCTAACATTTATCATTTTACTATTTTTAGAGTTACCATCTCCCTGCTTACATTGTCCATCTGTTTCTAAACATTGTCTACTTTTTCCATTAAATCCCATAACATGTTAACATTAGTTTCTTTTTCAAATTTTCAGTCTAATGTCAACATTTCTGCCAGATTCGATTGATACTGATGCTTTTTAAGTCTCTTCAAACGTTATTATTATTATTATTTTCTTTTTATGGTGCCTTGCGATTGTTGATTGAAAGGCAAACAGGATGTACTGGGTCAAAAGGCCTTTAGTGATGGGGTGGTAAGGTGTGGAAAGAGGAAGTGTTGTATAGTCCTGTGATTAGATCTCAGTCTTTCAATAAACTAGTGTCTCTGGGCTGTACACCTCACAAGTTTTCTCATTTTCACCTGTTCCTTTAGGAGGGACATGGTGGCTAGAGGGGGCTGGAGGTGAGCATTTCCCTTCCTATAATCCAATGCCCACCTCGCTTTCTTCAACTATCATGCAATCTTTCTTAACATTCCTCCCTTAATTGCAAATGTATAAAAAAAAACTACACAACTGCTATTCTTCATAACATCTGAGATCTTGCTTCCCAGCATTGTTGTCAGTTTTATTTAAATCAACTCATAAATGTTCCTTTGAGTTTCTTAAGACAACATGATGAAGGGATGAATTCTAAGCTCCTTATATGCAGGGCTGGAACTATAGCTCACATTATGTATTTTATACTGTTGATTTTGAGATTTCATTATATATTCTAAATAATAATCATTAGTCCCATATGGTGTTTGCAAATAGCTCACATTCTCTCGATTGTCATTACAGAGACTGACAAGGGCTTTTATTTTAGAGCAAAGGTTTCTAATATTGATGACGTCTAGGTTATTATTTTTTTGGTTGACCGTGTGTGTTTTCTTGTCATGTCTAACATCATTTTGCCCAGCCTAAGGTTTTAAATATTTTCTTTTTCTTTCTAAAAAATTTAAAAGTATGCATTTTACATTAAAATCCATAATTTATTTTGAGTTAATTTTTTAATAAGGTGTGAAATTGAGATTGATCTTCCTACTTTTTTATTCTTTTTTGGAATGTGGATGTCCCATTACTTGGCATTATTTGTTGAAAAGACTCTTATCTCCAATGAATTATTATTTGTATTTTATTATTAATGTATTACATGTAAACATAGCTTCTCATTGCCCCCACCCCACTCCCATACATGCCTTCACCCCCCAGTATCTTGCGTCCATTGGTTATGCTTATATGCATGCTTACAAGTCCTTCAGCTGATCTCTTATCTACCCCAACTCTCCCTAACCTTCCCACTGTAATTTGACAGCCTGTTTGACGCTTTACTGCCTTTATATCTATCTTTTTGTTCATCAGTTTATAATGTCTTAATTATCCAGTCTTATTTTTAGAATTTATAGAAGCATTCAGCATTGAGAATTTTTATTTTATAAGGTTTCTTGTTGGATGGCAAATTATGTATCTTATTAAAATGCAGACAAAGAATAATATCTGAGTCTAGTAACTCAGAAGAAATTGGCCATCTAACTTTTAACTTTTGGATTTCTGAAAAGTTATAGAAAGCTCACAACTGTAATAAAATATAAAATAAAATGTATAATAGAAAAATGTTAAACTAAGCTGTATCAAACTAAGATACAATTGGACACAAACTTTAAGAAATGGTACCCAATCTCAAGAAGTCTAGTTGTGGTTAGACTACAAAGTACTTTGTTTCCGAAAAGTGTATTTCTTTCAATTATTTAAAATGTTGGAGCTATAAAATATAGCCTTTTTAAAAAGATTAAAAAAAAAAAAGAAATTGTCAGCCTGTTGGAAATTGAATTGACATGGCCCAGAGCAAAAAATATCCTTACATGATATTATCCTACAATATCATTTAATTTTTGATATTTCACAACAACATATTGTACAACCACCCCAAACAAATGTACAAACTAATTCTTTGAATGTTTAGCAACTATTTAAAAAGAGGACATGAAAGGATTTAATTCCTTTCAGAAGGAATTGAGGCACTGGGAAGGCACTTGAGCATTCTATACTGGCCCCTCTTTCCTCTTTTGCCAAGAGGGACCCTCTTCTCACAACCCAATGGCCCTCAGCTGTAGCCTGAGCTCTCTATTCACCCTGAGGTTGAAGCCTTGAGGTGGCTGGTATAATGGATTTGTCTCTTACCAAATGGCGTGAGCTGGGTCCTTCCTGGAGGAGGAACCTGAATTCCCTGAGATAAGTGAACAGTGCCGGGGCCCCCGCCAGCAGGCGAGGGGATCCCTAAGGCAGGTGTTGGGCGTGGAGACCAGGGGGCATAGGGTACCATGGAGACAGAACTGAACCTCACAGCACCCTGGTTGGCCCCTGAGGATGACTGGTTAGCCAGAGACGGGTAAGATTCCTCAGGAAAGGAACAACCTAAGACAGGCACATTCGCAGAGGGGCCATCAGGAGAGAACTTGGGGATCAACAGAAGGGGCCCAGACCCTCAATCCCCCCCCAACCTTGCAGGGGTCTGAACAGTCACCCCTTCTGAGGGCGGTCTCCTGCCCCCATGGCTACCTCGCTTCCCATGCTGAGCACAAACCGGGACCCAGGTAACAGAGACATGGCCCAGCTCAGATCAGGACCCAGGTAACAGACAGAAACATGACAACAGCAGCTGCCCTATATCTAAATTCAGCCTAGCACCAGGAATGCTCAGTGCCTACTCAATGCAAATAAACCTTTCCACTAATATACACAGGGTAATATAAAATTGTTGGTAGAGTATTAAATTTGACATAAAAGAATTATCAAGCTTACAGATTAATTAAAATTGGCGAACTGAAATAAGCGAACACCCAAGAAAATTTAAGTGTACTGGACAAAAAGCTGTTTCTAACGTATTAATTAAAATTTCTATTGATAGCTCATCTCATGGTATAATTGTTTAATATGTAATGAATAGAAAGCAAGCATATTTGTTTGCAAAAAGTTAAAATTTAAAGTTATCAAGATTACATTAAAAAATCTTACCAAATTCTCCATCAATTAAAAAAAAAGGTGGGGGGAGTAGGATAATAGCATGTAAGGGAAAAAAATATCTGGTAAGTTAAATACATTTAGAAAATTATTACTTTAGAAAATTAATTTTAATTTGTAATGCTAACAGCAAAACACCCATGAAACACACACATGGTGTCAAAATAAGCCAAAGGAAAAGCGGATAGGCAAAATTAAAAGGACCCCAAATCAATTTTATAGAAAAGATTCCTGTATTAACTCTTGGTCGAGAATATGTTTATATACTTTCAGAAAACAACTCCAAGACCAAGTGGACTCCTGCAACAGAGAGGAACTGACAGGTCTGCGCCAACCACGAAGGCAAGAGGAGAAACAGTCCAGAGATGGAAGACACTGACGACGCCTTGCCATGTGAGCAGTTAGCAGCTGAGCATCGCTACAGGATGCCCAGGACCAAACCAGCATTGCCACCATCTGTCCAGTATCCAGATACCATTGATGACATGTACACATAAGGAACTGTCTGACATTGAAACTGGGACTCAAAGCTATTGGACACTGAAATTGAGACTCAACCATTTTTCTTTTGCTCTGGTGGGTTTATTTCTAGCCTACAGGGGTAAGATGTTTTTAAAGACAAGAAACAGGGGGTGGAGGGGAGGAAGCAGATGCAGAGGCAAAGAAGCAATGAACAGACTGTCCTGCCACAGTGGGAAGGCAGGGAAAGTTGGGGAGGAGGGGCCTATAGGAGATCAACGGAAGGACTTGTATGCCTGTGTGTGTGGGCACAGCCAGTGGAGACAGGGCAATGGGGGAAGGAGTTGGGGGGGGAATGGATTAGGGCGTGTGCTGGGGGGTGGGGAGGGCAATAGGGGGAAATAATAAAAAAAAGTAAAAAAAAAAGATTGTTTTAAGTATACTGACATCTATTTTAGAATAACTTTGTATCTATAAAGAAAACTTCATAAGATTTTGATAGGAATTGAATAAATTC
This sequence comes from Lasiurus borealis, assembly GCA_004026805.1. Taxonomy (NCBI): domain Eukaryota; kingdom Metazoa; phylum Chordata; class Mammalia; order Chiroptera; family Vespertilionidae; genus Lasiurus; species Lasiurus borealis. Next base: position 15,114 of record PVJN01045223.1, read on the forward strand.
TACAGATTAGCTTGGGGATAATTGATATATTTACGATGGTTATGCCTCCAATTATGAATACGGTATAACTCCCCATGTATTTAGTTATTTTTTTCTTTCATTATCACTTGGTAATTTTCAGAATCAGATTCTGTATATATGAAAAGGGTTCAATTCCAAAGTGTGAATGGAGACTTCTGCAGACCAATAAGCAATTCTCAGATTCCAGTTGGATGTCTAAGAATTCAATTAAATTCTGACACTATCTATCCAGAGAGAGAATCAGATTCCACAAGTAAAGCCCCAACTGAAGGTACCAGTCACAAACCCAGGTTGTTACCTCTGCTCCTGACCAACTGGCTACAAATGATAGGTTCTCAATTAATTTGCTAGAATTGCTCACAAAACTCAGGAAAACCCATTTACTCAGTAGATTACTAATTTATTACAAACGATATTAAAGGATACAAATCATTAGTCAGGTGAAGAGATACATCAGGTTGTCTCAAACAATGGAGCTTTAGTCCTCAAGGAATTTGAGCCCTACAGAGTTGGCAATTGGCAATTGATTCAACCTCCAACCTCCTCTCTCCTCTCCAGAAATCAGGGGATGGGGAGGAAAGTTCCAATCCTCTAATCACAAGGTTAGTTCTCTTTTGGAAACCAGCACCCATACTTACGTGGAGTTCAGAAGTGACCTCATTAAAGTTTCCAAAAAAAGAGACACCTTTATCACTTTCAACATTAAGAAATTCTAAGTGGGCCGAAACCGGTTTGGCTCAGTGGATAGAGTGTCAGCCTGCAGACCGAAAGGTCCCAGGTTCGATTCCAGTCAGGGCATGTACCTTGGTTGCGGGCACATCCCCAATAGGGGGTGTGCAGGAGGCGGGTGATCGATGTCTCTCTCTCATCAATGTTTCTGTCTATCCCTCTTCTTTCCTCTCTGTGAAAAATCAATAAAATATATTTTTAAAAAAAGAAATTCTAAGTGGTTTGGAGCTGTGAGCCAGGAATTGTGTATGAAGACCACTGTGTTTTATTTTTTCCACATGTTCATTGTTGGTTTATAGAAAAGTATTCGGTTTTCATGTGTTGATCTTATATTTTGTGACCCCCTCTGGACTTACTTATTAGTTCCAGTTTACTGTAGTTATCTTGGAATACTGAATGTAGACCATCATAAAGTTCCTTTGCAAGTAAGTTCATTTTTCCCAATTTCATATTTATGCTTTTTAGTTCCATCCATCCATCCATCCATCCATCCATCCATCTATTCATCCTTGCTTCCTCTATTCCTTCCTTCCTTTCCTTACTCTTTCCTTACTGCTCTGGTAAAAACATTATTATAGAATTGTTCGATGAAACCATCTGGGTCTATAAATTTTTTTGGTGGTTTTAATCATAAATGTATTTTTTTAATGCACAAGATATCTATTTCATACTGGTCGAGTTCTGGTAATTTCTGGGTTTTGAGGATTTGGCCCTTCTAGGTTTTTGCATGTATCTGTGTACAGATGTTTATAATATTATCTTATTATTTTCTCATGGATGCCAGATCTGTAGTGATAGCTCCATTTTCAGTCCTAATATTTATGAGTTGTATATTGTCTCTTTTTGTTTTTGTCAGCCTTACTAAAGGTTTATCATTTAAACATATATTTTTTAATTTTTATTAATTTTATACATATCTCCCCATTGCCCCCCCTCCCTCCCAGGCATACCCCAATCCCCAGTGTCTATGTTCATTGGTTATGCTTATATGCATGCATACAAGTCCTTTGATTGATCTCTTATCTACCTCACCTAACTTTAATCTTCCTGCTGTAATTTCACAGTCTGTTTGAAGCTTTACTGTCTCTGTATCTATCCTTTTGTTCATCAGTTTATAATGTTCTTTA
>PVJN01045224.1:0-16990 GCA_004026805.1 Lasiurus borealis
AAATAAAGAGAAGCTTTTTTTTTTGCTAACAAATGTGAAAGGGTTTCTCACAGTCCGGGGCTCATAATAAACGCTCAAAATGTATTCACTAGGTCGGGATCTTCTCCATCATCTACTTCTCAGGCAGGGAACCAGCCCTGCCTACCTCCATTTCCTCACCCACCTCCCCTCCCCCTTTTAATGTTCCTCTGGTAACTCAGATTTCAGTCTCAGAACACCTCACAGTGTTTCTCCATCTCTCTCCTCCACCCCCATATTGGCCTCCAAATCAGCTATTTTAGGCATTTTAAAAAATATATATCCTTTATTGATTTTTTTACAGAGAGGAAGGGAGAGGGATAGAGAGTTAGAAACATCAATGAGAGAGAGACATTGACCAGCTGCCTCCTGCACGCCCCCTACTGGAGATGTGCCCGCAACCAAGGTACATGCCCTTGACCGGAATTGAACCTGGGACCTTTCAGTCCGCAGGCCGACGCTCTATCCACTGAGCCAAATGGTGTCGGCTATTTTAGGCATTTTTCCATTTCTCCCCCATGACATTCTAATACCAGATACATTATTATATCAGTTTATGTACTCTATGTATATGTGCACTTTATGCATGAAAACATTTAGTTTTTTTTAATCTTCCAAGAACCATCCTCACTCCTGTTGAGAACGCATGGCCTAGCAGACCAGAGTAGGCACAAAGAAGCAGATCACAGAACCTAGATGCTGGATGAAATCCATCTGGGAAAACATCCAGGCAGGCATGGCAGGCAATGGGAGTTTGTCTAGATCAGGCTTAGTATGGGTCAAGACAGACAGCTGGCCAGAGAGGTTAGCTAACCAGAACGTAGGTTGCAGAATGCCGCTGAAGGTAGTTTGGTGGAAGACAAGAGAGCAAAGTTCAAGGCAGGCAGAGGCCTGGGGAATATGGGTCCGCTGGGTCAGGGAATGCCTCCTTCAGAGAGATCCGAGTGTCCACAAAAGTTCCATGGAAGAGAGATTGCTCTCAGGTCTAAAGCCAGATTAACCATTTTACCTTTGATCCTGAGAGCCCCTGGACCACTAGGCTGATGGTGGCCTGTTAATGAAAACATCTGATTATCATAGGGAAACACAGCAAGCTGGTCCCTATATGAGAGCCACCCACACCACCCCATACTTGGAACCTTCTATATCCGATGAATGAACCAAGCCTTCCCACTGACTTGGAGCTGTGCTGTGGTGTCATGTCCCGGGCATTCTAACAGGTTAACGGAATAAAAAAATCTGGTTTTCCTCTTCCTCAAGTCATTTCTTTTCTGGGGATCCTTCCCCTCCTGACCTAAAAACAGAGTGGACCCAGGGCTCTGACTGAACACTCTCAAAGCTGTGCTTCCTAAAACCAGATGTGCACAAAATATCGTAGTAACCCAAGTGAGGAAGTGATTAATTCTTGAGATCATAAAAGGCACTGCAGAGAAGTAAATTTTCATTTGTGCCTTGAAGAAGGAATAGAGATTCATAAAACAGAAAAGTTGGAGGAAAAGCATTGAAGGGAGAGAGAGAGAGAAAGGGAAAGACGGAGAAAAGAAGGGTTTAAAAGTCCATGTGACTGGAGGGATGGTAAGTGTGAGTGAGGCTGGAGGGGTGGGGGTAGGAGTGGTCGGAGATGACCTTAGGCAGGAAACACGAGCTTCAGTCACCATTTAAATCCACATCTCTGTTTATGAAAATGGCTCATCACAGTGCCTGGGGCACATCCATTTTCTAAAAATAAATTGGCTCCTATGTACTGTAATGTGTCATGTATGGTACTAGGCGCTGGTGACACCAAGAGAAAAGCTGCCCCCTCGAGAGCTCCAAGTATAACAGGGAGATAGACATGTTTAAAAATGTAATGCAGGCAACATATACTAATCCATGCAGTGATGGTAGCCCATATATGACAACACAGAGTGACTGGCTCTGCAAGGAAGGACTAACAGAGGACGTTTCAGAGTCCTGGCTGGATAGCTCAGTTGGCTAGACCATCCTCCTGATGTGCCAGGTTTGCGAGTTCGATGCCTGGTGAGGGTACATACAAGAATCAACCAAAGAATGCACAAGTAAGTGGAACCACACATTGATGTTTCTGCCTCCTTCCCCCTGCCCCCCGCTCCCAATCACTTTTTAAAAAATATCTTTATTGATTTCAGAGAGGAAGGGAGAGGTGGAGAGAAACAGAAACATCAATGATGAGAGAGAAGCATTGATCAACCGCCTCCTGCACAATTGGGGATCGAGCCCACAATCCGGGCATGTGCCCTGACTGGGAATCAAAACGTGACTTCCTGGTTCATGGATCAACACTCAACCACTAAGCCGCCACATCTGGGCTAACAACACACAGAGGATGCGTCAGAGGAAAATGCTATCAGAGCTGAGCTTGAAGAGATCAGTGGGTGCTGGATGGTGTGACAGCCAGAATAATGGCTCCCCAAAGATGCCCATGACTTAAACCTGTGACTGTGTTACCTTACATGGCATTGGGGACTTTGCAGATGTGACTACATTCAGGGAAGGTGAAAAGATTACAGATCACCAGGGGAGTCCAATGTATTCACAAGGATGCTTGCATGAAAGGGAGACAGGAATGTCAGAGCCGGAGGAGATGTGACGGTGGAAACAGAGATGGGAATGATGTGGCCAACAGACTAAAAAATGTGGGCAACCACCCTGACCAGTTTAGCTTAGTGGATAGAGCGTCGGCCTGCAGACTGAAAGGTCCCAGGTTCGATTCCAGTTAAGGGCATATGTACCTTGGCTACGGGCACATCCCCAGTAGGGGGTGTGCAGGAAGTGGCTGATTGATGTTTCTCTCTCATCCATGTTTCTAACTCTCTACCTCTCTCCCTTCCTCTATGTAAGAAAAAAAAAAGTGGGTAACCTCTAGAAACTGGAAAAGGCAAAGAACGCATTCTCTCCCAGAGCCTCCTGCAATTATGCAGCTCTGCCAAAAACTTGGTTTTAGCCCCTAAGACCCATGTCAGACTTCTGATTTCCAAAACAGTACAAATGATAGATCTGTGTCATTATTAAGCCATTAAGTTTGTGATCATTTGTTGCAGCAGCAATTGGACATGAATGTGGATGGAGCAGTAAGCAGGGGGTGGGAATGGAGGGCAGTGCAGGCCAAAGGAATGGCAAAAGCACAGACACATAAAACTAGTGTGGCACACCCTTGGGCAGGGGGTGACAGTTATGCTGAACCTCATGATGCTGAGGTTCAAGGATCACCAGGGAGGAGGCAGTGGAGAAAAGGTTGGGGTGGGAGGCAAGGACCAGAGGATACGGGCCCTTGTAAAGGCTGTGCTATGGTGGAGTTTAGGTGTTGCTTATTGGGAGCCATTTCCTGGTTTTAAACAACAGAGTGAAAATACCAGATTTTCCGTTTTGAAAGAGAGGCTGACAGGGAAAAGCCTATCTGGGAGATGGTTTAGGAAGCTATGGTGAAAGTCCTGGGGCAGAAGCTGCAGCTTGAACTAACGCCACGTGAGTAGGAGAAGTCAGAATAAAGACTTATTTGGCGGAAAACTAGGGGTAAAGGCAACAGGAAGAGTCGGGGATGACCCCAGATTTCTGAATTGGACCTTAATGGATAGCCATGCTGCCTACTTAGATGGAGAAAGAAAGCTAGAGATTCCTCTCAATATTTCTTTCTTTTTTTCAAATTTTTTATTAATGTATTACATGTATACATATCTTCCCATTGCCCCCCTCAATATTTCTTAGACTTATATTTTATTTTAGTGTCCACTAGGCTGATTAGTCCCAACAACCTAAATTTAGACTGTCTATATTCTCCTAGCTGTTTTTCCTAATGCTCCCACCCTTCCCCTACTCAATCGATTCTCTATGTTGTAGTTACAACAACTAATATTCAACAGTGAGTGCCTACCATATACTAGGTACTGTTACAGACCTGGGGAGTATTATAATGAACAAAATAATTTTTTAAATAAACTAGCTTGCATTTAATCTAGAAGTCTTTTCAGAAGGTAATTGTGGGCATTTCCAGCAACAATTCACATCTTCCACAATGATCTCCAATTTCCTCTCATTTAATGTTTAAATTTTTTGGTGTGTGCTTAAGTTCTCTGTCAACTACTCTCCCAAGCTACCCATAAGGAGTTTCATTTGCCAATCGCTTGTGATCTAAAAGCAGTGCTTCTTCAACTATCCTTAGGTTTGTTGTTGTTTGTTTGTTTAAAAAAATTCCAAGCTATTGTTGTCTGACACCTGGTCCTCTTACCCATGACTAATGCCCAAGTCATAACCTCTGTGAATGTCTGTGCAAATTTTACGACACTCACACTCGCCCACAGCCTGCTCAGTGGCGAGTCCACTGACGAAGTACCCTATATGTCACGGCATTCTTAATTTGCCCTGACAAATTTTAAGTGCTTCCTCTCATGTCTGTCCTCTCCATTTCAACACTGTCCATAGACCACACTTTGAGTCCCCCTACTTACCAAGTTCCTTACTAAAACAGTTTTGAAGAATTTGGAGAAAATTATATGGTGGTGGCATATTTTGCTAGCCCACAGAAGCCTATATTGGCCATACAAGCTTATAGTTTTCCTATAAATAGACCCTAGATTATGTGGCAACAAGAAGATAAAAGTTCTAGAACTACTGTTTGGCACATCACCTTTTTAAAGGAGCAAATACTTCTTATTTCCCCTTCCTTTTTATGTTTTTTTATCTTACTTCTTTAGTCAGCTACCTCCTTGATCCAACCCCTCACACAAATGAAAAATAAAATCAACGTGAAAGCCCCTTAGTTCTTTATCAATTCTTGTCCAACCATCTCCATAGATGAAAGCATTTTAGCATAACTCATACTTTAATTCAACCTCAGGCTTATGAACTGGGTGGGGCTAGGAAATAGGAGCCTTTTGTCTCGGATTTACTGGTTCAGCTCTGGGCTGGCTTTTGCTGGATGTCCTCCAGCCCCCAATGAGCATGTTGCAGCCTTCTATTACAGCTCTTCCAGGACCTCTGTTCGGTCCTCATCCTCCTTAGCCTTTCTTTGATTTGAACACCACCAGCTCTTTCTTCTCTGTGGAATAAACTCTCTTGTTCTGTGGCTGCCGTGACTCCATGTTGGATTTGTCCTCCTACGTCATCTACTTCAATGTAGCCTTTGCTGTCTCGCTCAGGGCCCCATCCTAGAGCTTCTTCTCTCACGCGCATGATCTCCAGGTGCTCTCATCCTCTCTGAGGAATTCCGTTATCATCCGGGTACTCATGACCTATATTGTTTCCTGAGTATGAAACGCATAATTCCAACTGCTTTCTCAACCTCTTCACGTGTGAACCTTATAAGCATCACATTTCAATTTAATGTCACTTCTCCAAAACCTCTTCTTTCTGCATGTCATATCAGGACTCTGCCATCCACTTAAACATTCAGGATAAATGCTCCTCTCTTTTCCTCATTCCTCCCCTTCAAGCAGTCACCCCTCACCAATCCACCACTGCTGTGTTTCTCCAGTCATTCTCTTTTTTCTCCATCTCCACTACCTTGCTCTGGCTCCCATCACTTTCTCCCTGGAACCGTTCTCAGTTCTCTCAACCCCCAGATCACCAATGTTACACTGGACTCAGAGCTATCTGTCCCACCCCTCTACAGAGCAGCCTCTACTCAGCTGTCCTTTTGCCTTGTCCTTTCTCTCAAACAGGCACATCCAATTATTCACACTCTTGAATATTGACCTTCACAACTCTTTTACTAGGTCCCTGTAATATGATCAAAACTCTTTTCTTAACATGGATCACCAGGGCTTTCACACACAGGCCTTGACTAGCTTCTGTAGACACTTCTACATGAACAACAACAAAATCACCATATCCCATAGTCCATCCTCGCAGGCTTCCTTAACATTTCTCAAACATGCCACCATTTTCAGCGTCTCTCAGGCCTCTGCGCCTCTGAGCATGCTCCCCTTGCCACACAGTTATGAACCAACTCCTGACCTCTGCCTTTATGTCCTACTCATCATTTACCTTCTGCAGGTCAGGGCTCCTTCCATTGCATTACCAGAGCACTTTGTACGTGGGGTGTTTATGAGCAGGTGCTGAGCTACATTCTAGGGGTACAAAGAAGATGGTCCCGCCATAAAAGAGCTTACCTTCAACTAGTAGAGAAAGACATCAGTGTAAATAGCACATACACTTATGTATTTATTTTTTTAAATCAATGTTACACCGAAACTGGTTTGGCTCAGTGGATAGAGCGTCGGTCTGTGGACTGAAAGGTCCCAGGTTCAATTCCAGTCAAGGGCATGTACCTTGGTTGCGAGCACATTCCCAGTAGGGGGCATGCAGGAGGCAGATGATCGATGTCTCTCTCTCTCATCGATGTTTCTGACTTTCCCTCTCCCTTCCTCTCTGTAAAAAAATAAATAAAATATATTTTTTTTAAAATCAATGTTACAACCCATAATAAGTGCTATAGAAGTGTCAGCAGGACACACATGGACAATAAGCAAATCAGAGGTCAGTTCATTCACCTTGAGAAGGAATTGGAGGAGAGGAACCTAAGGAAATGTATCAAGAAGGAGCTAACCCTTCGGGAGGGGGATGAGGAGAGGACATCCCAGCCAAGTCCCGGCACAATGGAACAGCACATCATGTGTAGAAGCAATTGGTTCTCTACGGCTGATCTTCGACATCAATATCGATGCAGTTAGACAAGAGGTCAGAGAACAAGGAGGAGGATTTACCTGGCAGGCAATGAGAAGCCACTGCTGGGCTTCATGCAGGGACAAAGGAAATGTCCCGATTTCTATTTTTAGGGAGCATCCTAACAACAGAATACTTAGTGCAATATAATGCTTTGGGGGAGGGAGGAAGGAGTTATATATCCACTCTCCCTATTAGATTCTGAGCTCCCTGGTGTCAAGTTTTATGTCCCTTTCATTTTTACTTTCTCGTGCCTAACACATTCATTGACTAAGCAATGAGAGAAGCTACCTGATGTCAGTGATGGAGCGTGGATTGAGAGTCCAGGAGGCCAAACTCTTATCTCAGCTTGGTGAGACATCAGCACAGTGGTTCTCAATCTTTCTAATGCCTTGACCCCTTAAGACAGCTCCTCACGTGGTGGTGACCTCCAACCATAAAATTATTTCTGTTGCTACTTCATAGCTGTAATTTTGCTAGTTATGAACTGTAATGTAAATATCTGATATGCAGGATGTATTTTCTTCGTTACAAATTGAACATAATTAAAGCATAGGGATCAATCACAAAAACAATATGTAATTATATATTGTGAAATATTTATTTCTAATGACAAATAAATGAAATTTTGTCTTGAATCGTGGTGTAGCATGGGTAACAGTCTTAATATGACAACAGTGCTACATTTTGCTATACTGAGGACAGTGTGTTGGTTCCTAAGACCATGGGAAATAGGTGTTTTCCAATAGTCTTAGGCGACCCCTATGAAAGGGTCGTTCAACCCCCAAAGGGATCGAGACCCACAGGTTGAGAACCACTGCATCAGCAAGTCATTCTGGGCTTTGGTTTCTTCAGCTATAAAATGGTGGCTTATTCAAGACCATCTTTTGCCCTAACGTTGTGTAATCCTATAAGGGAGGTTCCTTTTTTCGAAAGTTTGCAGTCAATATTGGGTAATACAAATAACAGATCTGTCTCCAGTTTTATAGAGGTGAGTGTCAAGAACTTAGTGCACCATGAAGCACAAGTTGACCCAAGGGTTACATAAATCATTCTCTGAATAGTGAGCAATGATTCTGGTTAAATTATTCACACGGTAAAAGGACGGGTTTCTTCCTGCAAGGGGTACAGAATTGTCTCCCCAAATGTTTATTCTTTTTTTTTTCCTTTTGAGAAAGATTATTATTGTAAGCCTTTAAGTGATAAGACAAATACATTTGGAAAACATTAGAAGCTTGAGAGAAACTCGAGCTTCATCCACCTTAAATGAGTGGGTTCTCTCTCATTAGCTCAGCAGAACACACAGAGCTCTATTCGTTTCTCCAGGTCCTTCCATAGTTCTCGTGTCTCTTTGGACTTCGTAGTATACGCGCTCACATTTCTCTTCATCAGTGGAACGGTGGCCTGATGGCTAGAATTTAAAATTCAGGATTTCTAGGAACAGAGCCAGTTGCTACTGGGCGGAGGAGGGGGTGAGGGGGAGGGGTGGAAGGAAAGGTTTCTCTTAGCCTCTCTTCTGTTTGATCTCTATCTTGCTGAGACTATAGCTTTCGACTAGCATTCCAGAAAACATCTTTCTTTTTTTTGTCTGAAATGATTTTATTATCTTTTAGCCAGAGGGTTTTCCTTTTTAATTTTTTAAAATATTTTTATTGATTTTTCACAGAGAGGAAGGGAGAGGGATAGAGAGTTAGAAACATCGATGAGAGAGAGACATCGATCAGCCGCCTCCTGTACGCGCCCCCTGGGGATGTGCCCGCAACCAGGATACATGCCCTTGATCGGAATCGAACCTGGGACCTTTCTGTCTGCAGGCTGAGGCTCCATCCACTGAGCCAAACCGGTTTTGGCTTCCTTTTTAATTTTATTAAAGTAACTCATGAACATAGATAGTTTTAGAAATCTAATAGTAATTCCCATTCTTCCTAAGTTCTATCATAATTTTTGAGTAAATCAACATTCAGAGTTTACATGATTATCACTATGTCCATTTTTTTTTTTTTTGGCTGAGCTAAGTAGAATAGCATGTGTTCTCTTTCTTATTCAAAGTTTTAAAATATTCCTGGAGTTATTAATTGATACTTTAATTTTTTTTCTTAATTTATACAGTGATTAATTCTAAATACTTCAATAGCTCTGTAACATGCCTCTCAAGTCTATTTTCCTCACAATTAAGTACGTTAATTGTTGTTGTTTTTATCCAGAAGATCTCCCTGGAGCCTTTCCTTCTCATATTTCATGGGATTACTTGCTTTCTAGGCTTCCTGTTTTTCTTAATTAAAAGCAACACCAAATTAAATTAATTTTTCTAAATTAAAAGTTTCCTCCCATATATTCTTCTACTATCATCTTTCTCCACTGATATTGGAATATAATTATTTAAATCCAATTTATTAGAGATTTTGCTTTTAAACTTTAATGTCATATTAGCCTTTTCCCAAGAAATAACATTCACTCTATAATCCTGAGCTCAAATATATAAATGATCTAATTCCTTAATCTACTACCTAGTCTCACTTTGACCATGTTCTCATACTAAACAACGTCCCGGGCTCCTTTGTACTATCAAACATACCTGATTCGTTTGAACCAGGGCACAACTTCCTGGAGTGGCTACTAAACCAGTTCAGTAACCTGGAAGTGATTCAACAAAATTGAGCCTCCTTTAAAACAAGCCTTTGGGAGAGGAAAAGAGGCCTGTTGAGTAGTTTGGTGGACACAAAAAGAAAGACAGTGGTGACACCACCCTTCCGTTGTTCTCTCACCCAAGCTCATGCTCTAGGTGGGTGGGGGAAGCCTGCGATGCTGCTGATAATCCCTTGGGCTTGGGCTTAGCTGAGCATGGACTCTGTTTTCAATTGGTTGCCATGTTGTTGAATGAGCTAACAGGGTGGATTCGGGTCTCACAATGTCATCTAAACAAACAGGATGGGTAGTGTAGCAGTTTCGTCTCCAGAGAGAGCCTTGGCCTTCTAACCAGTACTCAAGAAGAGACAGGACTGTTCTTGACTGGTCCCTCTCCCCCAGGCTGTTATTCTTAAGGGGCTTATTCTTATTGGCTCATTTATCCCTAAATCCACTAAGGGCATCTTGTTTTCATTTGTTGAACTGCATCTGAAATATTTGGGGATATAAGATGAACAGTCCTTAGGAATCAAAAAACTCTGGCCAGGTCCCTTATCACATGATAGGAAGATCTAAAATTCACAGCAAATTCTGAACCTAAATGCACTATTTGAAACTTAAGCAGGATATAATATTAGCTTCTCTTTTATCTCTTGAAGAAAATAAAAATAGCATTCAATAGGAAAATTCCCAATAAAAGGGGTATATTTCCTGTTCCTTTCCTTATCTCCAAAGTGAGATGATTATAAAAAAAAATTTTAATATCCTATGTAAGAAATAACAACAGGAAGTGTGGTCACTCCAGATGACTTTCTCTTCCCCACCCTAGACCTAGTAGAACCTGGAGAAAAATAAGTTATTGAAATACTAAAATATGAGAAATTAATACAGACTAAATGCTTTTCCATCTACTTCTTTCTGCTGATTTTTCCCTGAGGGTATCAAACGTGAAAAGGCTAGCCTTATATCAAACCTGGGAGAAATAAGAGGGAGTTATCTGCGAACTTCAGAAAATGGCAGAGAAGAAAAATGAAAGGAATTTGGGAGGGATCCAAGATGGCAACAGAGTAGGTGGAAGTTTCACTTACCTCCTCCCAAAACCAAATCATAATTACAACTAGTTACAGAACCATCAACCAAATAACCAGCTGAAGACTAGCTGAAGTCTTATCACCAAGGATTTATAGAAGAAGCCACGCTGAGACTGGTAACGAGGATGGACATGTGGAAAGGGCTGGCCCTGCACCCACATGGAGCTGCTGAGAATCTGGTTGAGAATTGAAGGGATATCTCAGCTACAGAAGTGCACCCTCAGAGAGTGAGAACTCTCCACCCCATGCAGGGCTCCCCAGCCTACAGCACCAACACTGAGAAGAAAAGCCTATGTAACATCTGGCTTTGAAAATCAGCTGGGATTTCCTTCACAGAGGTGAGATGGGAGATTGCTAAAATCCCAGGTGCCCTCTTAAAGGACCAGCACACAATATCTAGTTCACAGGTATCCACGTTGGTCTCCAGCAGAAGGATGGAGGCTCAGAGAGGACTGGAGTCATACAAGGAGAGATTGGGTTGTGTGGCTTTGGGGAGAGGCCTATCTTAGGCTGCTCACAGATGCCATCTTTCCTGGGTCAAGTATTGCCTTCTTTATGGCATCAGCCTGGGGGAATGCACTTGCCCCACCCTCTCGACTCCCAGTGGCCCTGCCCTGCCAAGCTCTTGCCCTATGGAGGAGTCTACTGGCTGCAACCAGCCTGGGCCTGCTTTGCAGTTTTTCCTGGAAGGCTCTCAACGAGGTTTGAGCAGACTTGAGAGGTGATAGAGACACACAGGAAGAGACTGACTTGTGTGACTTTGCGGCGAGGGCCATTTTCCCCTGAATGCCCCGAGCAGTGCCACTGTTCCTGTGCAAAGCCCTCTTTCCATAGGGCCAAATCCAACTCTCTTTTAGCCTGATGAACTCTGCTGGCACCACCCTGAGACCCTGGTCCAATGCAAAGATCCATAGGACCCGGGCAAGTGGCAGCCGGCCTTGGGGAACTCTTGTGACTTTTGCTGAGTTTGAATCTATATCAATGTGGTGAACACGACTCACCCCTACCTGGTAACTTGGAACCTGCCTCACAAATCTCAAGTACCATCAGAGGCTCTTTCATTGGCTGAGCCTAGCAGCAGCTGGGAGGTAGAGAAGCTCAGGGTGCCTTGGGCATTTTGCTGACCTGACCCAGGCTCAGTACTGATAGAAGGCTGCTTCGGTAGACAGCGTGGCCCCTCTCATGCATGCCCAGGCCCAGAATAGGCAGCCACCAACTGTGGATCACTTTGTAGCTCCTAATAGGTGGCCCAGAGCCTGTCATAGCAGCATCTGACATTGACCTGCACTGGAGTCCTTCCCTCGAGAGGCACCAGAATCAATACCTCCAGTGGCTGGTTTCAGTGTAAAAGAGCACGGCCTTATTAACTCTACAAGTAGCAAACCAAAAGGGAGATCTTGGCAGGCACCAGAACCTGCTGGAATAAATTCCACTTCACGGGGTCAGTTCCTGCACAGCAGCTCATATCCCATGGTCAGCATCATTCCTCACAGTCAGCCAGCCTGAGGGTCCAAACCACCCCCAGATGGGCCAGAAACAATCGGGATTAAACAACAACAGGAGGGCTTGCTCACATCACTCATATAAGGGACATTCCTAGAGCGCCTCGTTCAGATGATCAGAAAGACTGCACCACTGAGCCCCATAGCATACCTACTACATAAGGCTTGGAGACATATCAGAGGTACTTAATCCACAGAAACAAATAGAGGCAGCCAAAATGGCGAGTCAAAGAAACATACCCCAAATGAAAGAACGGGGGAAAAAATCCACAAGGAAAAGAACTAAATAAAATAGAGGCAAGCAATCCACCTCATACAGAATTCCAAACAACAGTTATAAGCTCAAGGAACTTAATGAGAGCTTCAGCAAAGAGAGCAAGCATTAAAAAAGACATAGAAAACTTTCTCTCTCTTAAGACCCAGTGATTCCACTTATATTTGAGGAAACCCCAAACACTATGCACCCTATCTACATTGCAATGTTATTTACATAGTTAAGATAGGGAAGCAACCCAATTGCCAATGGGAATATGGGGAACCACTTTGTAAATTGTATGATTGTCTAACCACTATACTATACACCTGAAACAAATACCAAATAGCGAATGTAAACTGTAATTGAAAAATAACAAAGATAACTGCAGTTCCACCAAGATCTTTGGTCATCAAGTGAAATAAAAATAAATAAATAAATAAATAGTCATTTGTTTATAAGATTTAGGATATAGGATTTCAGATATACTTTTCAAAGGCAGTCAAACAAATCATTGGTTTATCAAGGGTTAAATGAGAAACTGTCATTGTTTCTTTAATATATTATTAAAGAATCACAATATATTATTTTTAGAACTGCATTTTAGATCTTCACTTTGTTTTATAAATGAAGAATTGATATCTTATTAGAAAAAAGGGGGGACTAAAGATGTGATCTTTAAACTCCTAGCCCACTTTACTATTTTACCAGATAATGCATTTTTATTCAAGGTGAAGAAAATAGAATGTATGGAATTAGAATACTAAACTTGGCAGAAGGTAAAAAAAAATGAAAGGTACCTTTTGCTATCTAGGAAGATTTTAATGCCTATAAATAAACAAATTTTATGATCTTATTGAACATTAACTTCATTGGTATGTAGGTTGCTTTCGAATACTGGCAACTGGTACCTGTTGAAAACAGGTTGTGGAATGCTGGCCCGGCTTATGTAAGAATGGCCCTACACCACTGAAGAAATAACGACAGAAAGTAACTCTATACTTACTTTGCTTCTTGTGAAAAAGAGGGCTGAAAATGATGATTTAAAAAACTAAGCTTATCGCTTTGTTTTAGAAACAAAGTTAACAAATGTCGATAACAAATGAGTACCAAACATTTCAACATCTAAGGATTGTTGTAACGCACCATTTACTGGGAGATAATGTACTGAGATAACCGAGTCTACAGAGCCAAGGCAGCCTGGTGGCTGCAAGAGTCAGATTGTCTGGTTGTGAATTCTGACTGTCACTTTCTAGTCATGAGGTCTTGAACAAGTTACTTACTTCCTGTGCATCAGTGTCCTCACCTGTAAGATGGGAACAGTAATGACACATACATCAGAGTTTTGTGAAATTTGAATGAGTTAATATGTGTAAAATGATCAGAAAAATGCCCGGCACAGGGTAAGCACTTCAGAAACCTTAAGATTTAATGAGAGAAACCAAGATGGCGGCATAGGTAAACACCTAAACTGCTGCCTCGCACACCAATATCAAAACTACAACTAAAAGACAAAATGGACACTATCCAGAACCTCAGGAAAGCTGGCTGAGTGGAAATTCTACAACTAGGAGGAAAAAGGAAAGCACATTGAGACTCAGAGGAGCTGCAAAAGGCTGAGGTACAAAGCCGTGAGTGCTCAGAGAGGACGGGCGGCTGAGTGCAAGGCTGACTTCCACAAGCGGGAGGGAGATGGAAGCTGCGACTGTGCTAAACTCTAGTTCTGGGTGAGACTCTGGGAACCCAGACCCATTCGGGGTGAATCTGGACTGTCAGGAAAGAGAAAGCACACTGAGACTCAGGGGAGCTGCGGAAGGCAGAGGTCCGGAGACGCATGCATGCAGAGAGGGCTGACTGCTGAGTGCATGGGCTACTGAGTGCACGGCTGGCTTTCTAAAGTGGGAGGGAGATGGAAGCTCCCAACTGTGCTGAACTCTAGTTCCAGGAGAGTTTTTGGGAACTCAGACTCATTCGGGGAGAAACAGGACTATCTGGCAGCAGACGAAACTCAAAGGTGGCTTTCTGTCAGAGATGCTTGCAGCGATTACCAAGTGACAGTGAGACCCAGGGGCCTCATTGGGCAGGGCTGATGGGAAGCTAAGGCTGTCTGCTCTGCCCTGAGACTCTGCCCCATCCAAGCTGAGCATAGAGGCTTTTGCAATTTTGCAAGTCTTGTATCATAAGGGTGTCTCCAGCACAGAAGTTCTCCCAGCATAGACACAGCTGATCCTCACAGCCAATTGGCCTGGAGGTCAATTCCTCCCAGTGACACCAACAGCAATCAAGTCTCAACCACAACAAGCCCACAACAGGGTGCACCTAGAGCTCCCAGTTCAGATGACTGAGGAGGCTGAGCCACTGAGCCCTATAGAACAACTACTACACAAGGCCATCAGCCAACTCAAGGAGACATAGCAGCTCTCCCCAATGCATAGAAATAAACACAGGGATGCTGCCAAAATGAAGCAACAAAGAAATATGTCACAAATGAAAAAAATGGAAGAAAGCAAACTACTGGATGTAGAGTTCAAAACCATGGTTATAAGGTTATTTAAGAATCTTCTAGAAACCTCCCCCCCAAAAATGGAAAAGGACTAGTCAGAAATAAAGCATACACTGGCTGAAATAAAGAATAATATACAGGGATTCAACAGAGTGGAGGATTCTAAGAATCAAATCAATGATTTGAAATATGAGGAAGCAAAAAACACTCAACTAGAAGAGAAAAAAAAACAAACCCAAAATATGAAGATAATGTAAGGAGCCTCTGGGATAACTTCAAGCATACCAACATTTGCATTATGGGGGTGCCAGAAGAAGAGAGAAAGCAAGATGTTGAAAACCTATTTGAAGAAATAATGATAGAAAACTTCCCCTACCTGGTGAAAGAAATAGTCTTGTAAGTACAGGAAGCACAGAGAGTCCCAAAGAGGACCACACCAAGACACATCATAATTAAAATGTCAAGGGCTAAAGACAAAGAGAGAATCTTAAGCAGCAAGAGAAAAACAGTTATCTACAAGGGAGTGCCCATATGATTGTCAGCTGATTTCTTAACAGAAACTATGCAGGCCAGAAGGGAACAGCAAGAAATATTCAAAGTGATGAATAGCAAGGACTTAGAACCAAGATTAGTCTACCCAGCAAAGCTATCATTTCGAATTGAAGGTCAGATGAAGAGAAGAAAAAGCTAAAGGAGTTCACCACCAAACTAGTATTATATGAAATGTTGAAGGAGATTCTTTAAAAGGAGTAAGAAGAAAAATATCAAAATACGAACAATAAAATGGCAACAAATACATATCTACCAACAATTGAATACAAAAATCAAAATAAATGAATAAGAAATCTAATGAACAGAATAAACTGGTGAATAAAATAGAATCAGCAGTATGGAAATGGAACAGACTGATGATTCTCAGAGGAAAGGGGATGGGAAGGTTGGAAGAGATTAACCAAAGATCTTATATGCATTACCTATGGGCACAGATAGTAGGGTAGCGAAGGTTTGGGGTAGGGTGGGAACCAGGTGGAGGAGGACAATGGGGCGGGGAGGAGAGACATCTGTAATAATCTCAACAATAAAGGTTAAAAAAAAGAAAATTAAAAAAAAAAGAATTCATCTTCATTCTATTTCACAAGTCAAAGGCCTAGGGTTACTGATGGCACCATCTCTGTTTGCACAATTTTCTTTGAGTAATTAAGACAAATTAGTTGCATAGGAGAACAGGGGTGCACTTGTAGCCAACTTGCAGGCTGGTGGGAAAAGGGCACGCGCCTTAACGGAAGTTCATTGTCAGGTTGCCCTTATGAGTTAAGTGATTACCAAATGTTGTGCCTTAAAAGAGTTCTGGGTGGAATCATCTCTCCGGAATATCTTCACACTGACCTCTGCTCTTGGGAGTGATTTAACATCCTTACACCCTGCTGGGTCTTCCCCACTGTGATTCATGACTTGGCCATGTAATAAAGGGGTACTGAATCATGCCCTCTCCCGATTTGCTGCTGCTTCTACTGAGCGATTTGAAATATAGTTGTTTTATTTTATTTATTTTTAAATACATTTTTTATTGATTTCAGAGAGGAAAGGAGAGGGAGAGAGAGATAGAAACATCAATGATGAGAGAGAATCATTGATTGGCTGCCTTTGGCACTCCCCACACTGGGAATCCAGCCCACAATTTGGGCATGTGCCCTGAAGGAGTATCAAATCATGACCTCCTACTTCATACATTGGGGCTCAGTCTTCGAGCCATGCTGGTTGGGCTGAAATTCAGTTGTTTTAGATAATTACCAAGCCTAGCAATTTATGTACATTGTTATTGTTAAGACTGAAAATCAAAAGCCTTCTAAAACTATCATAACTCTGTATCTAGAAATTACGTATAAGGAAATATAAAGTAGTTAATTTGCTTATCAAATATGTAAAAAAAACACACCATAAGTTAAGAATCCTATATAATAAAAGCATAATATGCAAATTGACCAAATGTCTGAACAGGACTATGCTATGACATCCCCTGGCACTAGGCCAGCCAAGGCCTGGGGAAAGCTGGTGCTGGCAGCCAGGAGAAGGAAGGCCTACTCTTACATAAATTTTGTGCATTGGGCCTCTAATCCTAATTAATAAAAGAGTAATATGCAAATTGACCGTCACTCCAACACACAAGATGGTTGCCTCCATGTGAACACAAGATGGCCACCACAAAATGGCCAGCAGGGGAGGGCTGTTGAGAGGGGCCAGGCCTGAAAGGGAAAGCAGTTGTGGGTGATCAGGCCTGCAAAGGGAGGGCAGTTGGGGGCAATCAAGCCTGCAGGGGAGG
>PVJN01045225.1:0-16990 GCA_004026805.1 Lasiurus borealis
ACCTCTCAAGGGGTGTCCGACATCCCTCTCACAATCTAGGACTGCTGGCTTCCAATCGCTCGCCTGTCTACCTGCCTGATTGCTCTTAACCACTTCTGCCTGCCAGCCTGATCACCCCCTAATTACTCTCCTGGCAGCCTGATCAATGCCTAACTGCTCCTCTACTGGCCCGATTGCCCTTAACTGCCCTCCTCTGCTGACTCAGTCACCCTAACTGCCCTCCCCTGCTGGCCTAGTTGCCCCCAACTGCCCTCCCCTGCTGGCCTGATCTAGCCCCTAACTGCTCTCCCCTGCAAGCCTAATCTTGCCCCCAACTGCCATCTCCTGCAAGCCTGATCTCTCCTCCAATTGCCCTACCCTGCCAGCCAATTTGGTTCTGATTGGTCTGTTTCTATACTAGTCAGTGTCAAAAGCTCCACCTCTTAGCCAGCCATTACTTCCTTGCACTTCACCCAGATTTGGTTCTGATTGGCCGGTTTCAATGCCAGTGTCAAAAACTCCACCTCCTAGGCAGCCATTGGCTCCTCACAGTTCACCCAGATTTGGTTCTGATTGGTGGGTTTCTAAGCCAGTCCGTGTCTCCAGGCCTGTATCTGGGCCTGATCAGAAAGGCAGGGATGATCAGCAGCTTCTGTGGAAGCCTGGAGAGAAATAGAAGCATGGCTGCTGGTGAGGCCCAGAGAGAAAGAGAGGGAAGCTGTGGATCAGACCTTGCTTCTTTCTCTTTGGGCCTCTCTCTGGGCCTGATCTGCAGCCCCCTCAGCAGCCAGTGCTGGGACACTGCACTCACACAGGTGGCAGTCAGTGCTGGGTCACTGCTGCAACCCAGCACTGACTGCAGGACTGACTTCCAGTGTTTGGTAAAGCCTTCAGTCATTTTGGACATTATGGACCCTGGGTTTTCATATATTAAGATAAAAGATTGTCAGAATATGCTAGTTGGGTGAAAGAATGTAAGAGTAAATAAATGGATGAAAGAAGCTGACGGATTGTGGCCAGGAGCATTAATGAAAAGCTACTGTTTTTTTTTTTAATAGTAAAGATAAAACATTTTTTAAATTGAATTACACCATACAAATTCACATACCATAAAATTTATCCTTTAAAGTGTAAAATTTAATTGATTTTAGTATAGTCACAGGGTTGTGCCACCATAATGACTAATCCCAAAATATTTTCATCATCCCTAAAAGAAACTTTGTATCATAAATATCACTCTTTATTTCTCCCTCTCTAGCTTCTGGGAACCACTAGTCTACTTTTTATTTCAATGAATTTCAATGGATTTGCCTCTTCTGAACATCTTACCTAATAACAGAGAAACATGTAAATTGACCTTACCTACACTATGCCTACAGCCCATCAAAGTGAGTATGCAAATTAACCCAATAAAGATGGAGGTTAATTGCGTACATACCTGGATCCCAGGAACCTCATTGGCACCCAGGTCACTCCCAACTGGTCATTGGAGGGGCCAAGCCTGCTATTGGAGGGGTGGGTGGGGGGAGCATTGCTTCCCAAGCCTAAAGCCTGCGACCAAAGGCAGACCATCTGGAAGTCAGTGCTGGGTTTCCCAGCTGCAGACTGGCAACCCAACACTGATTGCTCAGGTGGCTGAGACCCAGAAAGTGAGTCAGGGTCTGATCTGCAGCCTCAGTGGAAGCTGTTGATCAGTTGTACTTACCTGTCTCCTTCTTTCCCTCTTTCTTTCTGATCTTCTCCAGCAGGCTTTTCTTTCTCTCCCAGCCTCCGAGAGGTCTGCTGTTAAGCCCCACCTCTTTGATCAGGCACAGAGATAGGCCTGGAGATGCTGACTAACATAGAAACCAACCAATCAGAATCAAAGGTGGATGCTGTGGGGAGTCAATGGCTGCCTATAAGGTGGAGCTTTTGATACTGACTGGCATTGAAACCGATCAATGAGAACCATTGGGTGCTGTGGGGAGCCAATGGCTGTCTAGGAGACAGAGCTTTTGATGTTGACTGGCATAGGAACTGAACAGTGAAAACCAAATCTGGGTGCTGTGGGGAGCCAATGGCTGCCTAGGAGGTGAAGCTTTTTTGTTTTTGTTTTTTGGAGGTGAAGTTTTTGATGCTGGCATGGGAACCAACCAATCAGAACCAAATTAGCCAGCAGAGGAGGACAGTTGGGGGTGACATCAGGCCTGCAGGAGAGGGCAGTTAGGGGTGATCAGGCAGGCAGGCAGAAGTAGGGGCAATCAGGCAGGCAGGCAGGTGAGCATTAGGAGCCAGTGGTCCTAGATTGTGAGAGGAATGTCTGACTGCCGGTTTAGGCCTGATCTCTGGGATCAGGACTAAAATGGCAATCAGACATCTCTCAAGGGGTCCCCAATTGGAGAGGGTGCAGGCTGAGTTGAGGGAATCCCCCCTCCAGTCACGAATTTTGTGCACCCGTTCTCTAGTCCTATATAATAAAAGAGTAATATGCAAATCAACTGATTGGCGGAATGACCAGTTGCTATGACGCGCACAGACCAACAGGGGGAAAACACTCAATTCAGGAACTGCCCCCTGGTGATCAGTGCACTTCCAGAGGGTGATCACCACTCGGCCAGAAGCTGACTCACGGCTGGACAGTGGGAGCCTCTCCTGCCTCTGCGGCAGCTCTAGGCCATCAGTTAAACATCCCTCTTGGGTTCCCGGGCTGTCAGAGGGATGTCTGACTGCCATCTTAGGCCTCAGGGGATTGGTCCTAAGCCAGCAGGTGGACATTCGTTGAGGGGTCCTGGACTATGAGAGTGCACAGGCCGGGCTGCGGGGACCTCCTCCCCCCTCTCTCCCCCGAGTGCACAAATTTTCATGCACTGGGCTTCTAGTCTATAGTAATAAAAGGTAATATGCTAATTAGACTGGACGTCTTCCGGTTGTCCTTTCAGACAAAACTGCAGATGGCGACTGCTGCTGTAAGGGCTGGGCTGTGGCTTAGGCAAGCCATGGATGGTGGCTGCTGCTGCTGCGAGGACTGGGCTGAGGCTTGCAACAACATGATGGGGCGTCACCTCCCACAGAGGGAGGCCAGAGGCAGCATCAGTGAGGGGATGATGGGGCGTTGCCTTCCCCTGATCAGCTGATCGCCTCCACAGAGGGAGGCCAGACTGTGGCGTAGGCCTAAGCTATCAGTAGGACATCCCCTGAGAGCTCCTGGACTGTGAGAGGGGCCAGGTAAGGCTGAGGGACCTCCCACCTCCATGCACGAATTTTCGTGCCTGGGCCTCTAATTTCATATAAATGAAATCATGGAATATATGATACTTACTACATGTTTTGTATGTAGGTTCCTTTCACTTAGCATAATATTAAGATTCATCATGTTATAGCATGTATCTGTACTTCATTTTTATGGTAGAATAATACTCTGTTGTACGTCATTATTCCACATTTGATTTATACATACATCAGTTTACAGACTTTTTGTTTCTACTTTTTGACTCTTAAGAATAGCTATGAACATTATTGTACAAGTTTTTTGTTTGGACATATTTTTCAGTTTTTGGGGAAATAACTGGTCGTCTTTCCTCCCTTTCACCTGAATCCCTCCCTGGCAAGCACTGATCACTTTTCTGTATTTGTAATTTTTCCACAATGTCGTGTTTTTGTTTTTTTTTAAAATTTATTCATTTATTTTTTTCTTTTCCCTATTGCCCTCTCCCGGCCTTTCCCACCCCCTAGTACATTCCCTCACCTGTCCCCGCCCCTGTCCCCAATGCTCTGTATCCACTGGCTATGCTTACATACATGCATACAAGTCCTTCTGTTGATCTCTTACAGGCCACCCCCTCCACCCATTGTAGTATGACAGTCTGTTCATTGCTTCTTTGCCTCTGTATCTGTCTCTCCCTCCACCCCCATTCTTGTCTTTTGTCTTTAAAAACATCTTGCCTTTGTAGGCTAGGAATAAACATATAAGAGCAAAAAAATGTTTGAGTTCTAATTTCAATGTCCAATAGTTTTGAGTCCCATTTTCAGTGTCAAACAGTTCCTTATTGTGTACACGTCATCAATGGTATCTGGATAGTGGACAAATGGTAGCAATGCTGGTCTGACCCTCTCTGGTTTGGTCCTAGGCATCCTGTAGCGATGCACAGCTTCTGACTGCTCGCATAGCAAGGCATCGTCATCGTCTTCATCTGTGGACTGTTTCTCCTCTTGCCTTTGTGTTTGGCGCAGATCTGTCAGTTCCTCTCTGTTGCAGGAGTCCACTTGGTCTTGGAGTTGTTTTCTGAAAGTAAATAAACATATTCTCGACCAAAAGTTAATAAAGGAATCTTTTCTATAAAATTGACTTGGGGTCCTTTTTATTTTTGCCCAAATGATTTTCCTGTGGCTTATTTTGACACCATGTGTGTTTTTCATGGGTGTCTTGATGTTAGTATTACAAATGAAAATTAATTTTCTAAAGTGAAAATTTTCTAATGTAACTTACTTACCAGATATTTTTCCTTACGTGATATTATCCTACTCTCCCCCTATTTTTTGATTAATGGAGAATATAGTAAAATTTTTAATGCAATCTTGATAACTTTAAATTTTAATTTTTTTCACACCAATGTGCCTGTTTTATGTTCATTGCATGTTAAGGAATTTTACCATGAGATGAGCTATCAATAGAAATTTTAGTTAATACTTTAGGAACAGCTTTTTGTCCAGTACACTTAAATTTTCTTGGGGGTTCACTTATCAATTCGCCAATTTAAATTAATCTGAAAGCTTGGTAACTCTTTTACTGTCAAATTTAATACTTTACCAACAATCTTAGATTACCCTGTAAATAATAGTGGAGAGGTTTATTTGCATTCTTGAGTAGGCACTGAGCATTCCTAGTGCTAGGCTGAATTTAGATATAGGGCAGCTGCTGTCGGCATATTTCTGTCTGTTAACCTGGGTCCTGGTATGTGCTTAGTGTGGGAAGTGAAGTAGCCATGGGGGCAGGAGACTTCCCTTAGAAGGGGTGAAGGTTCAGACCCCTGCAAGGTTGGGGGGGGATGAGGGTCTGTGCCCTACCTCTGTTGATCCCCAAATTCTCTCCCATGGCCCCTCTATGACTGTGCTTGTCTGAGGTTGTTCCTACCCTGAGGAATCTTACCCGACTCTGGCTAACCAGTCATCCTCCGGAGCCAAGCAGGGTGATGTGAGATTCAGTTCTGTCTCCATAGTAGCCTATGCCCCTGTGGCCTCCACGCCCAGCACCTGCCTTGGGGATCCCCTTGCCTGCTGGTGGAGGCCCTGGCACTGATCACTTCTCTCGGGGAATTCAGGTTCTTTCTCTAGGGAGGGCCCAACTCACACCATTTGACGAGAGAATGTCATGTATTTGGAAACATGCACTACGTAGGCTTTATAGACTAAATTGGCTTTGTTTACTTGGCAAAATTCAGTAAGGTTTCTTCATGGTGTATATGTGTGTGTGTGTGTGTGTTTGAAAGAGAGACTCTATAGCTCATTTCTTTTTATTATTTACTAGAGACCTGTTGCAGGAAGATTCCTGCAAGAACAGGCCTTCCTTGGACCTATTCCTGCAAGAATAGGGCTTACTGCAGCCAGAGCAAAGTGGAGAAGGCGGGCTTTGCTCCCTTCTCTGCTGCCTCACTCCCTCCCATCTCCATCGCCTCGCTTCCTCCTATCTCCACTGCCTCACTCCCTCCCTTCTCCACCGCCTTGCTCCCTTCTCCACCACTTCACTCCCTTCTGCAGCGCTTGGCTTCCTTCCACGCTGTCTTCAGTCTTTGCTCTGTACCTGTGTATGCAAATTAACTGCCATCTTTGTTGGGTTAATTTGCATACTCCTGATTTGCAGGTGGGTGTAGTGGAGGGACAGTCAATTTGCATGTTTCTCTTTTATTAGTGTAGATAACATAGAGAGGGATGGAGAGGGAGAGGTAGGAACATCAATGATGCGAGATCAGTCATTGATTGGCTGCCTCCTGCACAACCACCATTGGGGATCAAGCCTACAACCCTGGCATGTGCCTTTGACCAGAATTGAACCTGGGACCTTTCAATTCACAGGTCGACGCTTTATCCACTGAGCCAAATAGGCTAGGGTTCTTTTTATTGAACACTAGAGGTTCAGTGCAAGAATTAGTGTATGGGTGGGTTCCCTCAGCCTGCCCAGCAATAGAGGCCAATTGGGGCCATCTCACCCAGTTCTGATCCAGCCAGTTGGGCCAGTTGGGGCTGGCTGGCCAGAGGAAGGTATTGCAGGAGGTTGGCCAGCCAGTGGGAGGTTGGCTGTGGGAGCACACTGACCACCATCTGCAGCTCCTGCTTTGAACATCAGCCTCCTGGTGGTCAGTGTGTGTCATAGATATTCACCAGTCGTCTGGTGGTGACAGTCGCTTAAGCTTTTATATCTATACTAGAGGTCTGATGCATGAAATTCATGCAAAGGATTCAACCCTTGTAGCCCCTCTCAGCCTCAGCTGACTCTTACAGCCTCAGCTTCATCAGGAAGGTTGTCCAGAAGGATGTCTGGAAGGTCATTCATTTGTTTGGTCTAATGAGTATATTAGCTCTTTATTATAGAGGGTATATAAAGGCCTAAGCCACCGTTATAACCAAATGAGCAGTCAACCTGTTGCTATGAAATGCACTGAACACCAGTGGGGACATGCTTGGTGGCACAGCCGCAAGGGAAGGCAAGGGGGAGGTGGGGAACTGTGCAGTGGTATGGCACCGGCGTCTGTTCCTTCTGTGCCTGGCTCAGCTATCAATCCCTTCTCTCTTGACTCTATCAGAGCCTTTGGGCTCCAGCCTGGGATGGGTAACTGGGGTGGGTGGTGGCAGATGTGGCCCCTTTCCCAGTGGGGCTGAGGGCTGGCTCCCTTCTTGGGGTCGACAGCCAACATCCCACGCTCCTATCCTTTCCCCGGCTGCCCAACCTTCCATGATCCCTTCCTTCTGTTTTTCCCTCTCGCTGGTAGGCCTTGATTGGCCTGGTCTTGAAGGCCCTGAACACAGGTCAGGCCTAGGGACTCCACCCTAGGCACTCCACAGTTTGGTTATCCATTCACCTATTAAAAGGCACAATTAAAGTTGATATAAACATTCACAGGTGGGTTTTTTGTAGAAACAGATTTTCAAATCCATTAAGTAAATACCTAGGAATGGGATTGAATAATTGTATGGAATGATTGTTTTACCTTTGTAACAAACTGCCAAATTGTCTTCCAGAACGGCTATACAATTTTTCATTTTCCATTCCTTTTAGCAATGAATGGTTCTGCATCCTCATCAGCATTTGATATTACCAGTTTTATGAAATATTTGTGTAGTGGTATCTCAGTTTTAATTTTCAGTTCCTAATGACAGATGATGTTGAGAATCTTTTCATGTTTATTTGATATCTGTATGTCATCTTTGATGGGGTTTGTTCATATTTTTTTGCTAATTTCTTTATGGAATATTTTTCTTTCTATTGAATTTTAACCTTTTGTATTTTGGATGCAAATTCTTTTTAAAAAATATATATTCTATTGATTTTTTACAGAGAGGGAGAGAGATAGTCAGAAACATCAATGAGAGAGATATAGATCAGCCACCTTCTGCACAATCCCCAATGGTACAACCAAGGTACATGCCCTTGACCAGAATGGAACCTGGGACCTTTCAGTCCGCAGTCCGACGCTCTATCCACTGAGCCAGACTGGTTTCTGCTGGATGCAAATTCTTTATCAGATATATGGTTTGCAAAGATTTTCTCCCACTGTGGCTTACAATTCTTGCACAGATCAGAGTATTTAATTCTAATAAATTGCCTATAGAGGCATCTCCCTACATTCCACACCTGAAAGTTCTGAGCCTTATCCTAATGTTAAATATCTACTGCCACTTGCCTACTTCCCAGAAAAGGCCATCAGAGGGAAGGGTATTGGAATTCACTGGCTCAAAGTCTCTGAATCAAGTTCCTATATAATTCTTAAAGAGTCTTCCAGGGTCATTCTCCTTGCTGTCATCCAGCTTCTGAGTTTGGAGAATGGTGGAAATCACTCTTGCCTTATCTTTTGGGCATATACTGGACTAGGTTTATTCAGATTTTCATTGCTATTGTATCTCATCAACTTTTTAATCTTACCAGAGTTTCTCAATTTTGATTGGCTGATAGTTTGCTTTCTTGCTTTCTAAGAATGTTAAGGACTTTTTATTCTCTTAACATCTATACTAATAAAAGGGAAACATGCAAATTGACCATCAGTCTGCTATGTCCACCAGCCAATCAGAGTGAGTATGCAAATTAACCCAACAAAGACGGCAGTTAATTTGCATATGCAGGCTTGGAGTGAAGACTGAAGACAGCATAGAAGGTAAAGGGAGGGAAAGCGGAAAGAGGTGGCGGCGGGAGGGAAAGCGGAAAGAGGTGGCGGCGGGAGGGAAAGCGGAAAGAGGTGGCGGCGGGAGGGAAAGCGGAAAGAGGTGGCGGCGGGAGGGAAAGCGGAAAGAGGTGGCGGCGGGAGGGAAAGCGGAAAGAGGTGGCGGCGGGAGGGAAAGCGAAGGGAGCTAGTGGCTGCAGGAGGGAAAGCACAGGGCAGCTGTGGCTATCCGCACAAGCCCTATTCTTGCAGGAATCTTCCTGCAATGGGCCTCTAGTTAACAATAACAAAAAAAAGTTGTGGAGTTAACAAAAACAAAAAAACAGTAACAGCAATAGCACCACCATTATTAATAATAATTTAAAGGGGATGTTAGGCAGAAATGTAAGTAGATATGTTTGTTCAGATTGCTAATTTTCTTTCCTTATTTTTTGGGGAGGATGGGGCAGGTAGAAGAGAGTAAAGGAGGAATAAATGGTGATGGAAGGGAACTTGACTTTGGGTAATATACTCATAGTACAATATACAGATGATATAGCACTGTACACATGAAACCTATATAATTTTATTAATGCACTGGGCCTCTAGTTGGTTAATAAAATTATATGTGTCCCTCAGCCCAGCCTGCACACACTCTAATCTGGAACCCCTTGAGGGATGTCTGACTGCCCATTTAGGTAGGATTGGGCCTAAATGGGCAGTTGGACATCCCTCTCACAATCTAGGACTGCTGGCTCCCAACCGCTCACCTGCCTGCCTGCCTGATTGCCCCTAACTGCTTCTGCCTGCCAGTCTGATCACTCTATAACCACTCCCCTGCTAGCCTGTTCAATGCCTAACTGCTCTCCTGCGGCCCGATTGCCCTTAACTGCCCTCCCCAGCTGGCCTGGTCACCCCTGTCTTCCCCTACAGGCCTGGTTGCCCCCAACTGCCTTCCCCTGCTGGCCCAATCACCCCTAGCTGCCCTCCCTTGCCAGCCTAGTCACCCCTAACTGTTCTCCCCTACAGGCCTGGTTTCCCCTAACTGTCCTCCCTAGCAGGCCTTGTCCTTCCCAACTGCCCTCCCCTGCAGACCTGGAATCCCCAACTTCCTCTCTTGCTGGCCTGATTGCCCACAACTGCCCTCCCCTGCTGGCCATCTTGTGGTGGCCATCTTATGTCCACATGGGGGTGGCTCACTTTGACCATATGGGGGTAGCCATCTTGTGTGTTGGAATGATGGTCAATTTGCATATTATCTTTTTATTATATAGGATGTCACCTCAATTCATTAAAAATATTTTTAAAAAGATTGTCTTTTTGGTACTAATAGTCTTTATTATTTTCAGAACACATTCACTTAATTTTGATAATATCATGTTTTGCTGGTGCATAATTACCTTTCTAAAAGCCTAAGTGTGGCCAAAACCGGTTTGGCTCGGTGGATAGACCATTGGCCTGTGAACTGAAAGGTCCCAGGTTCGTTCCTGGTCGAGAGCATGTATCTTGGTTGTGGGCACATCCCCAGTGGGGGGCATATAGGAGGCGACTGATTGATGTCTCTCTCTCATCGATGTTTCTAACTTTCTATCCCTCTCCCTTACTTTCTGTAAAAAATCAATAAAATATATTAAAAAAAAAATAAAAGGCCGAGACCGGTTTGGCTCAGTGGATAGAGCCTCGGCCTGTGGACTGAAAGGTCCCAGGCTCGATTCTGATCGGGGGCATGTACCTTGCTTGGGGGCACATTTCCAGTAGGGGGCATGCAGGAGGCGGCTTGATTGATGTCTCTCTCTCATCGATGTTTCTGACTTTCTATCCCTCTCCCTTACTCTCTGTGAAAAATCAATAAAATATATTTAAAAAAAAAAACAGCCTAAGTGTGTTTGGCAACCTTTGGGGGGAAACTGCTCTCTGGTGGAATTTTGTTTTTTCTTAATGGCAGTACTAAGTATTCATCTAAATTAGAAAGGATGAGAGGAGAGGAAATGGAATTAGGTAGTTTGAAGATTGTTTTTAAAATGTGCCCACTGCCCAGGTGATGCAGCTCCGTGAACTAGGAGTTCAAGGTTCAATTACTAGTCAGGGCACATGCCTGGGTTATGGACTCATTCTCCAGTAGGGAGTGTGCTGGGGGGTAAAGAAAGGGAGCCTATCATTGAGAATATCTCATCATTGATGTTTCTATCTTTCTATCCCTCTCCTTTTCTCTCTGAAATCAATAAAAGAATTTTTTTAAAATGTGCCTATTAATAAATCTTCCAGCATAAATTAGACTTGTGTTGCTTCATAACTGACTTGATTAAACTGGTAATATAGAAAGAAAATTATTACAATTAATTGGATAGAAAATAAAGCTAAACACCATATAGTGTTGGGGAGTGGATGAAAGAGTGGGCTATAAAGATTTAAATCCTAGATTTAAATTCTGGTTCCTCAGTTTACCACTTTTCTAATCTTGAGCAAATTATTAAAGTACTTAAAGCCTCAGTTTTGTTACTCATAAAGTAATAGTATGTACATCATAAAGTTGTGAGTACTAAATAAGATATTGCTTGTAAAATACTGAGCACAAAGCCTGCAGTAAATATTAGTTAACTAGAGGCCCAGTGCTCATGTGCACTGAGATGGGAGGCAGGGAGGTCCCTCAGCCTAGCCTGCTCCCTCTCTCAGTCCAGGACGTCCTCAGGAGATGTCTGCCTTCCAGCTTAGGCCCTGCTTATAGTGACTGGTCATTCTGTTGTTGGGTTGATTTATATAATAGGATTTCATTATATAGGACAGTCGGCCTACCACTGGACTAGACTAAATGTTACTGTGTAGTTGGAAGCTGTGAGGATTAGGCAATTATGGCATATTGTGTGCAAAGAGGTAAAGGATAGCATATGACAGTGGTCAGCAAACTCAGTCAACAGAGCGGCAAACCATGGCTCGCGGGGACATTCCCCGGATCTCCCGGACTGCGAGAGGGTGCAGGCTGGGCTGAGGACCACCCCCCTCAAGAGCATAAATTTCGTTCACCGGGCCTCTAGTTAATAAATATTTATCAAGTACCTAATCACTAATATTAGACTTTAGACCCATGGAAGGAGATACTAATGTGAATGACAGGTTGCTACCTAGAGGTGGAGCAAAGATGACTAATACCGAGTTCTTACCACAGGGTTCAATAATAAAGTAGCTATTATTTCCATTTTATTGATGAGGAAGCTGAGGTTTAGTTATGTTAAATAACTTATTCACGATAATAGACTGTTCTTGAATCCCAGTTCTGCCATTAACTAGCTGTGTGGTCAGAGTAATTCCCTTAACCTTGAAGAAATAGAGACTCAAAAAATGATGTTAATTTGCTTGTAATTTTGAATATATTGACATGTTCTTTAGTATCAGATATCTATTCTACTAACTCTTACTAATGGTCCTTTTTTAGTTCTTTATACATCTCCACCCCTAATTCCTTCAGCCTTAAGATTCTCTAGTCCAACTTAGAAAATACCAACTTCATTGATAGTTATTAAAAATAAAGCATTAAAAGTAAGGGTAATGATGGATGTGAGTGTTGAGATGGTAAGAACCAATTTATGGGTGTTAACCTAGGTGTCACTGTGGGGCCTAATCTATTCGTTAGCATCTCAAAAAGGAAATAAATGATGCTGTTGAAATTTATAAAAGTGAGATCAAATTGGCTAATTATAAGGGATGTGTGCTCAGAGTTTTCCCTTAGGGCTCAGTTATTTACTTGCCAAACTACCTTGTCTCGCTGTATAGAAATTGATAGGCCTTCAACTATGAATAAAAGAACTGGGAAAAAGAAATCTGAATTCTGGGTGTTTATTTGGAAAGAAAACACTTAAGGTTAATGTTATGAATTATCAATACAACATCCCTTGTATGTAATATATCATTCACATTCCAATCAAAAAGCTCTAAAGTCTCATGAAGTTATGACACTGTTTTTTTGGGGAGCTGTCCAAGAAAAATTATCATTGAATTGCTGTTTTCGAGGACCAAAAAAATGTGTGTAACTACACTCATACATCATTAATGGGATTGTACAAGGGTACAGTTTATTTGGAGGGAAAATGGGCTTTCTATAAAATTTAAAAATATACATTCTGTGACCGGGAATCAAACTGTGACCTCTAGTCGTGGGCTCAATCCCCAGTGGGGGGCATGATGATTCTCATCAATGTTTCTATCTCTGTCCCCCTCTCCCTTCATCTCTGAAGTCAGTAAAAATATATTTTAAAAAAATGTACATTCTCTTTTACACAACAGTTTTACTTCTAGGAATTTATCCTTTAAGTATGCTAATGCACAAGGATATTTACTATAACATCATTTATAGTAACAGATGACTAGAAAAAAACCTAAATGTTTATCACTAGGTGACTGATTAAAATATATATATATCTATACTACTAAATCCTTAAAAAGAATAAAGTATAGCTACTTCTACTTTAACATAAACAATCTCCTGGATATATTACATGAAAAACAAGATTTAGTATTCTTAGTATACAACAATTAAAAAAACAAACATAGCACAAACATTCTTATGCTTGTATAACATAGACTCTGGAAGGATACACAATATTTCTTCTGAGATTCTTCTGATACACAGATTTTTTAGATGGCCAGCATACTTTCTGTTATAAAAAACGTTTTTTTAAATATTTATATCAAATATCTAAAAATGCAATGTGATATATAAGTATTTGGCCATACATTGTTGCTGTAGGAGCTTGTATTCTTTGGTGAAGACTTTTGTGTACATGCTTTGGTATTCGTGCTTTTGATTTTTGAGGGGTCTGTCAGTTGGCCTTTTGACCTAGAAATAAAGAGCAGTATTGTACTTTTAGGGTAGGGTGGATACTGGTAGAAGTTTCAGGTAACAGTTGAAGAAAAAGCCAAATATCATTAAAAAAATATTAAAAATATATAGAGTATTAAAATGGTTTATTCTCTCTAAAAAAAGCAGAAGATCCAGAAAAGGAAAATTATATGAGAACTTGAAAGCATTTTGGAAGTATGAATGTACATGGAAATGAGAAACAGAGAAGTGAGATGGAAGTCCCCAGGGAACTAAAACCAATTTATAAACATGATCTCATCTCTAAACTATACCCTTTTGAAAAAGTTATTTTCCAGACTTTCAAAAACAAAGAAATTGAAGCCCAGATGACAGTTTGTGGATTCCTGTGTAATATAAGAAGAAAATAGCAAAATGAGGAATAGAACTTTGTTTTCTTGATTTCTAATCTAGCCCCACAATTATTCTGAGATCACTGAATCTTGATACAGATATAGCAACAAAAAGCAAAGCAAAGTTAAAAAAAAAATTCCATTTTGAACTTGATGTGTAAAAGCATTTGTTTCCAAAGTAAGGTTTTGTTTTTCTGCATCCAGTCTTAGGAGATGAAGGTGGGAATGGACATTGAAAGAAAACTTTGGACATTACTCTATTCTTTCTTTTTATTATGAGTCATTCTGGTTCAGGAAAAGAAAGGATAATTGGAAATATTAACATTTGCAAAGCCTTTTACAGTTTTACAATATTTTTTTCATATATTATTTTCTTATTTTACAGTTGTTCCATAATAAACGTTTTGGTGATGTTTTGTTATTTTTTATTAGTCTTTTACTGTTAAAGAAAAAAATTGGCCCAAGGAAAGTTGGGTAATTTGCCCTAGATAATAACATAGCTGATAAATGTCAAATCTGGCCTTTACAAAATTGAACTCAGATTTATTTTTTTCTTTCTATTCAAGTATAAGCTCTTATGAGGTAGATCTACTTAGCTTTGTGGAAACCAATTTTGGGTGGGACAGCGATCAAGAAAACATTTGGAAGCCTTAAACTTCAGAATAGAGTGATTCAATAAGTAGATGGTATTGGGGACAGATGAGGCTCTGACCCTCTTGAGTGCAGGTCCAGCTGATGTCCTTCTGTCCCTTTTCATATGAAGAGAGAAAGGGAATATTGAGAAGAGATGGTGACTAGGATATAGTACAATTTGGAAGAACTTGCCAGCATTAACCAAAGAATTCATCTCTTAAAAATTCTTAAAATCATTTCTAAGACTAATTTCATTTGATCCATTTAAAATACATATGAAATTTGAGCAAACCAGTGATTTTAATGTCTAACTACTCTTCTATATACCTAGAATTATGAATTAAGATTCCTGATGCTATACCTATATATAATTGGGTAGACGAACTTGTAGCTTTTCTTTCTTGCTCTAGTATTTTTGTGTTTTATTGATGTAAAATTGTATCTTGCCCTGGCTGGTTTGGCTCAGTGGATAGAGCGTTGGACTGTGGACTGGAGGGTCCTGGGTTTGATTCCGGTCAAGGGCACATGCCTGGGTTGTGAGTTCCATCCCCAGTAGAGAGCATGCAGGAAGCAACCAACTGATTAGTGATCCTCCCTCATCATTGATGTTTTTGTCTTTCTTTCCCCTTTCCCTTCCTTAATGGGAAAAAAGAAAAAGAGCCCTGATCTCTGGGTTCAGAGGTAGGCACTCAACCACTGTGTCATGTCAGCTGAGCTACAACCTTGAGTCATTAGTTTATTGGGAAGAGTTGGATAGCCGAAACCGGTTTGGCTCAGTGGATAGAGCGTCAGCCTGCGGTCTGAAGGGTCCCAGGTTTGATTCCGGTCAAGGGCATATATCTTGGTTGCGGGCACATCCCCAGTAGGGGGTGTGCAGGAGGTGGCTGGTCAATGTCTCTCTCTCATCGATATTTCTAACTCTATCCCTCTCTCTTCCTCTCTGTAAAAATTCAATAAAGTATTACAAAAAAAAAAGAGTTGGTCACAACTAAAAATTTTTTTCTCCTAGGAAGATGCAGTAGGAAATATAGAGAAGGTTTGTAGGAGTTTTGGGTCTCAAACACATTGGTTACAGCAACTATATTGCCAGGATTTAATGTAGCCAATACAATTTACCACTCTTTATTTGTGGACATTTAGAATTACCTCTGTTATTTTATCTAGTAATGTAGTGTAGTTGACTTTATTGAAAGTCATGCCTTAAATATTAAAGTGTATTTTTTTCCCTTGTGTATTTGTAGTGGTAGCCGCTCCTCTAAAACGTTTAAACCAAAGAAGAACATACCAGAGGGTTCTCACCAGTATGAGCTCTTAAAGCATGCAGAAGCCACACTTGGCAGTGGCAATCTCCGGATGGCTGTCATGCTTCCTGAGGGAGAAGATCTCAATGAGTGGGTTGCAGTGAACAGTAAGTAGCCTTTCTATTTCACAGAAGATTCTAAATTAGGTTAGTAGCCTCATTATAGGTGAGTTTTGGGGTGCTGTCTGGAATCTAGTTAGCAAACTAATATCACAGTATATTGATAGCTCAATCCACTTTAGCCTTTAAATTACCAGTATTTTATTTCTGAATATAGTTTTCTGAAATTCTTGTTTTCTGTTATAATGGCACACAAAGCATAGATTTACCATCTTTAGTGAATAAAATGATAATCACAGCAATTAATATTTATGAAACACTAATTATGTGTCTGGTACTCTGCTATCCTGTTTACATGGATTATTTTATTCATATTTGGAACCTCATGATGTAGGTATTATTATTTCAATTTAAGGCAGATAAGGAAGGTGAGACAGAAAGATTAGGAACCTGCCTAGGTCATGCAGCTCATAAGTGGCAGACCCTGGGCTCTATATAGAGCTATAGAATTTTAGAGTCTGCACTTCAAGCACTGCTAAATTGCCTCTTTCAGTAGCATACTCAGTTATCTAAGTTAATGCTATTTTTTTTAAAAAAATACTTTATTGATTTTTTACAGAGAAGAAGGGAGAGGGATAGAGAGCTAGAAACATCACTGAGAGAGAGACATCGATCACCTGCCTCCTGCACACCCCACACTGGAGATGTGCCTGCAACCAAGGTACATGCCTTTGACCAGAATTGAACCTGGGACCTTTCAGTCCACAGGCCGACGCTCTATCCACTGAGCCAAACCAGTTTTGGCTAATGCTATTTTTTAAAAGCAGACAAGTCACTAGTTATTTATGAAGTTAATAAAATATATTTATGAGATAGTCTTAGCACCAAGGAAGAAAACATATAAGTAAAAAGTAAATATATTCTTAGTAATTAAGCCAGAGAAAGCTGGGGAATAAAAGTGGTACTTTTAATATTCAGAGTTTTTCAGCATTAGTGAAGAAACTATCAGAATTTAGTAATTGGAGTAATTTATATGAATTACTTTATTTGAATCTAGCAAATAAAATGAAATTTAATTGAAAACATACACTATATGTCAAGGTTTTGATTAAGGAAAAACAAAACAGTTATTTTTCTTGTAATATGTGATGTTTTTATAATTTGAAATATATCATTGGATTTATAAATTGAGCAGCCACCCACTAATAACTTTTAGAAATCTAAAGGATGTTACTGTGACAGCATTTGCATACAAGTAGTAGCCTCCTATATAATAAAGAAGTAATATGCAAATTAATGCTCACACCCTCACAAGATGGCTGCCTATGACCAGGCTGGCAGGAGATTAGTGAGGGATGAGCAAATGACTGAAAAAGTAGGCTGCAAAGGGTGACCAGGCTGGCAAGGGGGTTAGTGAGGGACGATCCAGTGACTGAAAGCAGGCTGCATGGGGTGACCAGGCCTGCAGAGGGGGACAATTGGGGGC